>AWUE01022594.1:0-42772 GCA_001974825.2 Corchorus olitorius | reverse complement strand
CATAGTATGACATACGTTAAAATCCTCTACATAGATCGTGGGTCAGGGATATGTGTTCTTGTGATGTTATTATGTTTTATCTTACAGTTCTAGTTTATTACTTTGATTATGATACTGGTTTTAATGATTTTCTTGTGTTGCACGTGCTTCTCAATCAGACGGTTGAGGCGCTGATCGAGACATCGGCTAGGCTCACAGTGGATTGACTTTGGGGGTGTACGAGTCCCCTGAACTGTGAGTGGGCTGTCCTCAACGGTTAACCCGTTGAGGAACTATTTTATTACTGTTTTATTAAATTGTTTTATAAATGGTTTTAAATAAATTGATTTGGGTGCATGAGCGATCTTTGAAAATGGTTTTGAACTGTCGGTAAGTATACGGGGACTCGTGGACTGGTCGCAGTCCAGGGAGTACGTGTGGCTGATTTGGTGGTTTACTAGCTAGTAGTTAGATTTTATTGGTGAACCATGAGTTTAGTTTGGATCCACATGGTTCGTCGCTCCAGGCCCGACACGCCATATTTATTTACCGGTTCGGCGTGTGCATGGGAAAGCTAAATTGGGTGTGCTGCGGCCACCACGCAGTACCGGACCCAAGCTAACGTCAGGGGAACGGGCTTGTTTGGAAAAATAAGAAAAATGATATTTTTACTAGTTATTTGATGATGACGAAAATGCCGCTGACGGTTCCGGAGGTTGACTCGGGCCAAGGTTACTCCGGATAGGTTTTATTGGCAGCCCATTTGTTTATGAAAATGACAAATGATTTCTTGTACTTGTTTTATTGCTAACCATGTTTTTATAACTTGGTTTTCTTATCTGTTTTGGTTGTGAGTGCACCCCACCCTCTTCTGGTTCTCTTTTGAGGGTGGCTCACTCACTGGGTACATTCGTGTACTCACCCCTCAATTGATTGTTGTGTTTTCAGGCTAGTTAGGACTCATCATTTCCTTTGACGGTCGAGTCGGTGGCGTAGGCTGTGATCCCTGGTGTTAGAGGTACTACTCACTACGAGATGGGTCCCACTGGCAGTGTCATTCTTTCATGATATCTTTCGCTCCTTGTTTTCGATTTGCATCTACTCCGCTATTTTCTCTATTAGTATTTATCTTCCGATTAAATTTTGGAGCACTTTTACTACTGTGTTCGATTTTGATAATTCCGCTTTAACTCTGATTTGGAAACAGTTATTATTTTAAAATTTATACTATATTTGTGTTTTCCCTGTTTTTATCTGGTATTAACGCTTCGTGGAGCTTTGGTGCGCGTGACCGGCCGGCACGTGTTTCGAGGTACCACGGCGGTTGTCCGTGCTCGTCTTTCGGGTCGGGGCGTGACAAAAATAAAACTGGATAGATAGTTTATTAATGAAACTTGAAAAATAAAGATATAGGATAAAGGAAAATTAAAATTAAAGCATAAACTAGATTACTAATCCTAAGATGCATAAAAATAAATCTTAAATCTAAAAACAAGAAATTGAAATCTAAACCTAAATTGGTTTATTAAGAGCCTTCTCCAATAAATTGAAGAGGTCATCCAAATTCCCAATTATGTTATTAAAATCATTTCTTAAGCTAGTAATTTGATCACTAATCTCGTTGCATCGAACAAGAAAAGGGTGAAGCTCTTCCTCAGCCTCTTTTTCTTGGTTAACCTCTTCTTACTCTTTATCACAAGAAGCATCACTTGACTAAGAATCAGAAGCAACAATCACAATTTTGTCTTCACCTTGATCATCCAATTGATCCTTAGTTTCCCTTAATGGTGATGGAGCCTTGAATTCTTCCACAGTAAAAACAGTTTCAATCGGCCTATTTGATGAAGAGGCATAATTTGGATCATGAGTTCTTTGAGAGAAAGAAGCACATCGCATAGGAGGTCTATAGGGTGGCCTATAGGGCTTAGTTTGGTATCCTCCCATCCGGGGCATGGAAAAAGGTCTATTCCAAGGTGCAACTTGTGGTCTTATCCTTCCATTGAAATTCCTTGGTCCTTGGGGATGGTGAAATCGATTCTCATAGGGATGAAACCGATTTCTGAACTCATGCTCAGCTCTAGCCTTTGATCTCATAACAGCTTCTTGAGACTTGTTAGCTTTTTCCAAAAGAAATTGATAAATCTTTCTAGCTTTGAATCCGGGCTTGGTAACAATATCTTCTTCAGGCAGAGAGGCAATCATGCTCAAAAGTTCATGGTAGTCTTGGCGCAGAAAACTTCCTTGAAATTTCTCTCCAAAATATGCGGCTCCAATTTGATAAAATTGGTTCCGAAAGTTCTTGAATTGAACTTCAAAATCCATGGTGGTGAGCATCATCGACATCTTCACAAGGGCTAGGGAAAATCACAACCTTCTTATCGACTTTGAGGGTCGTCGGGTGCTTACTTCTTGTCGACAATTTTCCTCCAAAAAATTGCCTTGTAGTCGACTTATCGACTTGCTTAAGTCGATAACTCCTTCCAAAAATTCCCTCTTGTCGACTTGCTTTAGTCGACTATTCCCTTGCTGTTTTACGAAAAATTTCTCCAAGTATTACTCTTGTGATTTGGTGAATTAAAGAGGAGGTAGAGGTGCCTTTATATAGTGATCAAATCCTATTCCTAAGAGATTTAAATTAGAGTAAAAAGTAAGAATCATACCTAGATTAGGAGTCCATTACCTAATTAGAAAAGTTTGTCATCATCCAAATTAATTAGGATTCAAAATCCTAATTGAAGAGGGAATCCGCATGAGGAAAGGAAGAGTGCCGCGGCACCAAGGCAGCAGCACTGCCTTGTGCGCGGGCTGGTGCAGGCAGCAGCGGCCTGCTGATGCGCGAGCTGCTCTGGCTTGCCTCGTGCTGGCGTGCGGGTGGCTTGCTGGTGCTGGTGCGCGGGATGGCTCGGCATGCCTGGTGCTGATGCGCGACATGGCCTGCTGATGTCCGGCCTTGGTCTCTGCGTGGCTCGGCTGAGGTGCCTGACGTCCCCGGCCTTTAGCTCGGACATGTCCGAGCTGGGGCCTGGTGTGGCTGGTGTCTGGCCTCGGCATGGCTCGGTACTGGCCGAGCCATGGCCTGGCTTGTCTCGATCATGTTACGGCATGGCCGGGTTATGGCCGGCTGTGGCTTGGACATGCCCGGGACTTGTCTTGATGCCACTGAGCCATGGCCGGCCATGCATGGTTCATGCATGGTTCGTGGCTCGGTGCTTGGCTTCTTCCATTTCTTGAAATTTTTTTTTTCTTCCAATTAAATGGAAAAATTCTAAAATCTGCAAAATAAAAATTGAGTTAGAGATTAAAATTATTGGGTTGCCTCCCAACAAGCGCTTGTTTAAAGTCATTAGCTTGACTTTCTCTTTTCTTCAACTTCCCTAAGTTGGAAGATAAACTGGTTCTTCCAAGTTAATTTCCTCAATCCATCTTATGGGAAAAGGTTCAAAGAAAGGTTTTAATCTTTGTCCATTAACTTTGAATTGCGTCTTGGTAGTTGGACTATAGATTTCCACCGATCCATTTGGGTATACTCTTTTTATCTCAAAAGGTCCAGACCATCTTGATCTTAGCTTTCCAGGAAAACCTTTTAATTGCCCTACGAACAGTAAAACCTTTTGTCCTTCATGGAATGATTTCCTTAATATCTTCTGGTCATTGAAAGCTTTCGTTTTCTCCTTGTAGATTCTTGAATTTTCATAGGCTTCATTCCTAATCTCTTCAAGTTCTTGTAAATGCAGCATCCTTTGAATTCCGGCTTCATCGAAGTTAAGATTGCATCGCTTCACTGCCCACCAAGCTTTGTGTTCTATTTCCACAAATAGATGGCATGGTTTTCCAAACACAATTCTATATGGGGACATACCTAGGGGTGTCTTATAGGCTGTTCGATATGCCCATAGAGCATCTCCTAGTCGCATACTCCAATCTTTTCTCTGAACATTGACTGTTTTCTCCAGAATCAGCTTCACTTGACGGTTGGATATCTCGGCTTGACCATTGGTTTGAGGATGATATGAAGTAGATACCCTATGGCTTACTCCATATTTTTCAACTAAGGCTTGTACGATTCTGTTGCAGAAGTGAGTTCCACGATCACTGATGAGGGCTCTTGGTACGCCAAATCTATGAAGAATGTTATTCTTTATAAATTTAACCACTGTTCTGGCGTCGTCCTTTTCAGTAGCAGCTGCTTCAATCCATTTGGAGACATAGTCCACGGCTAGAAGAATGTAGTACTTCTTTTCTGATGGAGGGAAAGGTCCCATGAAATCAATTCCCCATACGTCGAAGACTTCAACAACGTATACTGGAGTTTGAATCATTTGATTTCTTCTCGAGATACTCCCCACTTTCTGGCAGCGTGGACAAGTCTTACAATATTCGTAAGAATCTTGAAAGATTGTAGTCCAATAAAATCCGCAATCCAAGATCTTTCTTGCTGTCTTCTTGTGTCCAAAATGGCCTCCGCTTTCGTCAGTATGGCAAAACTTCAGGACTGAAAGATTGTAGTCCAATAAAATCCGCAATCCAAGATCTTTCTTGCTGTCTTCTTGTGTCCAAAATGGCCTCCGCTTTCGTCAGTATGGCAAAACTTCAGGACTGAATTAATTTCATTTTCAGGAATGCATCTTCTCATTACCTGATTAGAACCACATCTCCATAGATATGGGTCATCCCAGAGATAATACTTGGCATCACTGATGATCTTCAATTTCTTCCCTTTGCTTAGATCCGGAGGTAGACGTCTAGTGACCATGAAGTTAACAATGTCTGCATACCATGGAAGTTGAGAAACGGCGAACAAGTCTTCAAAAGGTAGCGCTTCATTGATTGCTGTCTCTTCATTGTTGCCTTCAATTCTGCTTAGATGATCAGCTATAACGTTTTCTGCTCCCTTCTTGTCCTTGATTTCGATATCAAATTCTTGAAAGAGCAATAGCCATCGCATAAGCCTAGCCTTTGCATCTTTCTTTGCCATTAGATATCTCAATGCAGCATGATCGGAGTAGATTATCACCTTAGATCCCAGAATGTATGAACGAAACTTCTCCAAAGCAAAGACAACGGCAAGCATTTCTTTCTCCGTGGTGGTGTAGTTCTTCTGAGCAGCATCCAGAGTTCTTGAAGCATAGTAGATGACATGAGGTACCTTGTCTACTCTCTGACCTAGAACAGCTCCAATGGCGACGTCACTTGTGTCACACATTACTTCGAATGGTAGTTTCCAATCTGGTGGCTTCACGATTGGAGTGGTGGTAAGGGCAGTCTTCAATTTGTCGAAGGCTTCTTTGCAGTCATCTCCAAACTCGAACTCTACATCTTTTTGAAGTAGTCTACACATCGGTGCCGAAATCTTCGAGAAATCCTTGATGAATCTTCTGTAGAATCCAGCATGGCCTAAGAATGATCGGATATCCTTGACACATGTTGGGTATGGCAGGTTCTGAACTACATCAACTTTGGCTTTGTCGACTTGCATCCCCTCTTTGGATACTACATGGCCTAGAACGATGCCTTGTTCTGCCATGAAGTGGCACTTCTCGGCATTTAACACCAATTTGGTTTCAACACACCTTTTCAAGATGAGTTCTAGGTTATGAAGGCATTGATTGAAGTTATCTCCATAGACAGTGAAATCGTCCATGAACACTTCCATCTTGTCTCCCACATAATCTTGAAAGATGCTCATCATACACCTTTGAAAAGTTGCAGGTGCATTGCATAAACCAAAAGGCATTCTTGTATAGGCATACGTACCGAATGGGCATGTAAAGGTGGTCTTCTCTTGGTCTTCAGGTGCTATTGGAATCTGGAAGTATCCGGAATACCCATCCAGAAAACAATAGTAGGCTTTGCAGGCTAATCTCTCCAACATCTGGTCGATGAATGGCAATGGGAAGTGGTCCTTCCTTGTAGCAGAGTTCAGCTTTCTGTAGTCGATGCATACTCTCCATCCATTTTGCAGTCTTTGAGGAACTAGCTCTCCATCTTTGTTTTCCACGACAGTGAATCCAGACTTCTTAGGTACTACTTGAACAGGGCTGACCCATTTACTATCTGATATAGCATAAATGAGACCGGCTCCAAGTAATTTAAGCACTTCCTCCTTGACTTCAGCAAGGTTCGGATTGAGTCTTCTTTGTGGTTGTCTAACAGGAACTGCATCGTCTTCAAGTCGAATCCTATGCATACATACAGTAGGACTTATGCCCTTGATATCAGCAACAGTCCATCCGATGGCTTCCTTGTATTCTTTCAAAACTCTGATGAGTTGTTCTTCTTGTAAATTATTCAATTTACTTGAAATAACAACGGGTAAAGTCTCTTTGTCTCCAAGGAAAGCATATTTCAGGCCTTCAGGTAGTTGTTTCAGCTTGACTTCAGGTGGTTGAATGATGGATGGCAAGGGTGTTGGCGTTGGCTCCAAACTGATGTAGGAAACTGATGCTTTGTCTTCAACAGCAAGTGATGTTTCCAATTCTCTGATGGTTGCAGCTACGTCATCTGGCGTCAGGATCTCTGCTTCCTTGAGTTCTTCTTCGTCCATGCTTTTTGCAAGAACTAGTTCAAGCTCATCTTCACATTGGAGTGATTGAACTTTTTCAGAACAGGCTTCAATTGCATCAATTGCACAGATGGAATGAATTTCGGCAGGGGTTTTCATGTCTTCACTTATGTCGAATTCAATGGCCTCGCCATCAAATTTCATGTTGAGTTTCCCATCTTTCATGTCAAAATTTGCGCTGGCTGTTGAAAGGAACAGTCTCCCTAGCAGCAACGGCAGGTGCGGTAGATGTAGATCATCTTCACTCGTTTTCAGGACATAGAAATCTGCAGGAAAAACAAAGTCTCCTATCTGCACTAAAACATTCTCAACTAAACCTTCAGGTTTAATGTTAGTTTTGTCAGCAAATTGCACAATAAGATCAGTTTTAGTCATATGTTCTATTTTCAATTGGGAATAGATAGAATAAGGCATAATATTGATTGAAGATCCAAATTCACACATAGCTCTTTCTATCTTTTCTTTTCCAATTTTGCAAGGAATAGAAAAGGATCCTAAATCTTCACTTTTATGATGCAATTTTCTCTGATAAGCAGCAGATATATTTTCATTCATGCAGGCATATTTTTCAGAAAATTTTATTTTAGCAGTGCATAGTTCTTTAAGAAAAGAAGCGTACCTGGGCACTCTTGTAACTTCATTAAGCAAAGGAATATTTACCTCTAAATTTCGGAGTGAATTGAGTGGTTGTGCAAACCTTTGAGGAAACGGTGGTGGACCGTAAATAGTTTCCATCTTCTTCATCCCTTCGAATCTTGATTTAGGTCGAGAGGCTCTTGGTGATGAAGTAGATTGCTTCTTCTTGGGTTTGGCTGAAATCTCCTCTTCTTGGAACGCTTGAATTTCAGGTACAGCAACTGGTGGTGGTTCGGCAGAGGAAGCAGGTGCTGGAGGCAGTGAAATCGCAGGTGGAAGTGGAATGTCAGGTAATTCCATGTCTTGTGCTTGCCACGGTTGAATTTCCTCCATAAACTTGATTCTGTAACCTCTTGTAAGGCTTTGGATAGAAGCTTGCTGAATACTCATGAAGTTGGTAAACATCTTCGCTAGATTTCCGCATTGAGCAGTTAATTCCTTCAATTCTTTGTGGATTTCTAATATCTCCGACTCCTTTGTTGTGTCAGCTTCATCGATTGTACTGAATTGATGAATGTTCTCGGTCATAGTGTTGAGCAACTTCCTTGCTTCTTCAGGTGTCTTGAGTGTAAGGCTTCCTCCGCTTGCAGAATCGATATATGTTCGATCTTCACAGAGAAGCCCATCATAAAAATTTTGAATTAAAAGTGCTTCACTCAAGTTGTGATAAGGGCAACTTGCACAAATCCCATTGTATCTCTCCCAGTATTGATGAAGTACTTCTCGTCAGGTGATTGTTGACAAGAACTGATTCTTTTTCTGACAACAGCTCGCTTCGCTTCTGGAAAATACTTGTTTAAGAATGCTCTCTCCAATTCTTTCCACTAAGTTATGGATTTTGGTGTTAGGCTCACAAACCAGCTCCTTGCTTTTCCTTAGTTCGAAGTTTAGCTTGTTCTTCAGGCATCCCAGTAATTGCAGCACACTTGATAGAGAAAACTTGCAGGAGCTCATGAGGATTCTCATGAGGTTCTCCTTGAAAAATCGGCAACATACGGATTAGTCCTGGCTTCAGTTTGTATGTCATATCCAAGGCTGGATAATCAATACATAGGGGCGGCACTTCACAGTTGAAATTCAGCTCCCTTAACGAACGTGGTTGCTCCATTGAATTTTTTTTTCTACAAAATAAAAGAAGATCAAGTGCAAATTAAAATAGAAAAATAAAGAGAAAAGAAAAATAAAACGCAATGTCCCCGGAAACGACGTCAAAATTTATGATCGGTCGTCAGCAAATCATAAAAATAAAATTCCCAACAAATTCCTAACTAGAGCAGATAGGGCAAGTAGGGGTCGAACCCACAGAGAAATAGGTTATTAATCTTTTTCTTAAAACAATTAAACAAATTAAAGAGAATTTTTATAGTGAAATTAAACCTAATCAAACTAACAATTAAATTAACTAAGAAAACAATGAAGAAAATTAAAGAGAACAATTAACAAGATAACAGTAAATAATCAAAAAAACAATTAATAAAAACCTCCAACATAGAATTAATATCCCTCTTGACAATTATAACATGGATCATTGATATCTAAAAAATTATGAAAACGAAGAATAGCTTGTCGGAATTAATTCCTAAATTACCTTAATTAGATAAGATTACCGGTTAAGGCTTAAATTACCCCTATTGTTAACCCAACAAATCAATTACCGGTTAAGGCTTAAAGATTCACCAAGCAACAAAGCATTAAGAACTAGTAATTTATACAAGCACAAAGAGTAATTTCTCACTCAAAGTCCCTTTATTTCCCTTGGAAGGAGTGGTTAATTCTCAACCAATTGCTACAAACACCAAGCCTGGACTATTAATCCTCGACTTGATCTAGCTAATGCTAACTTAATTTATCAAGAAAGTGTCGGCTCAATCCATCAAAACAAGCAACATAGAATTAAAACAGAGATCAAAGGAATACTCTAACAATTATCATATATAAGCACAAAATCTCACCAATATATATGTCAAGAGATCAATTAAATTCTACATTGGAGTTAAGAAAAGGATTACTCACTCATAAATTGAGTGAGCATCCAAAGAATAAGAAGAAAAACTTATCTTATGGATGGGAAGAGAAGGGGGCGGCGGCACAAGGGCTTCTGTCCTCCAAAAACTTCAACAATTCTACAAAATAATTTCTAGATCTACATGTTCTAAAAACCTAGACCTAAGGTGCCTATTTATAGTGGAAATAACCCTAGGAATTCAATCCTAACTTAGAAAGGAGTCTAGGGCGGTTTAAGGGTCTAACTTGGACTCCAAGTTGGATTAAAAGTCTTCCTAGAGTAGAATCCAAGTCAAAATAGGATCCTGAATTTTTGCTGAATTCGTGCAGTGACTTCGACGGCATTTTTGGGCTTGAAGATGGCAGAACTGGGTCTTGGACTTCAAAGGAAAGTTGTAGCTCTCGGAGTTATCTTTCCAACGAGTACTCATGGGCTTCAATCGGAGGTCTGAGCAGAAAGTTATGATTTTTCTACCGAAACTGCGCCTGAATCCTAATCCTGTTAGGACTAGAATCGGGAATCTACGGGATTTGGATATTTCCTTGGATTTAGGAGTCATTAATTGGGATTTTAATTCCAATTAATATTTTATATGGGATGAATATTTTCCCACATAAATTATCCATAAATACCAAAACTTGAGAACTTATCCATGGCTTGTCTTCAATTAAAGCTCCAATTCTTCAATTCTTCCTCTTGAAATAAATCTTCAAAGTCTTGAAATCTCCAAATAATTCTTCGAACACGAACTTCGAATCTCCAAATCTATGCTCAAAATTGCTTTGCTAAAATCTGTGTAAAAAATCATCAAAATAGCTCCGAAAGAAGTGAAAAATAACAATTTCTCAATTTCACATCACTTAAGAACTTAAAACACAAATATCATCAAAATAGCATATAATTAAGCATAAATAGATCCAAAAACATAATAAAATAGCCATAAAAATAGGGTTGTTTTTGGCTCAATCACTATTACTCCACCAAATTAATGAATGATCAATGTAATCTAAAATAACATAGCAAAAAGGTAATGATCTTGTTTAAGGTTACAAAAAAAAACTATAATGATCATAAAAAAGGCATAATATACTACTATTAAATATAATTCAATAACCTTACATTCTTAGTAATTTTTGTCACGCCCCGACCCGGAAGTCAAGCGTAAACAACCGCCGCGTCTCCTTGAACTACGTGCCGCGCGTCACACGTATCCAAGGTATCGCGAAGCGTCGATACCAGATCAAAAACAATAAAACGAGAACACAGTATAAATTTTAAATACGACAGTTTACAAATCAGAGTAAAAGCGGAATCATAAAAAAACCGAAGTAGTAAAAGCATTCTAATAAATCAAAACCCAAGTCAAATCCAAGTAGCGAGTTAATAATCAAGAAACAAGGCACGAGAAATGAAAATGAACAGAGACAATGCCAGTGGGACCCGTTATGTAGTGAGAAATACCTCTAGAGCAATGATAATAGCCTAAGCCACCGACTCGACCGTCCAAGTATGCGCTGAGCCCTAACTACCCTGAAACACGACAAGAATTTGAGGGGATGAGTACACGAATGTACCCAGTGAGTGAACCACCCTCAAAAGAGGATCCGAGAGGGTGGGGTGCACTCACAACCAAAACAGTTCATAAAACAACAATTATAAAATCCAGATCGTCAATCAAAAACGAGTATCATTTATCGTTTCATGAAACAAATGGGCTGCCATTAAAACCTATCCAGAGTGACCTTGGCCCGAGTCAACCTCCGGAACCGTCATGGGCATTTTCACCATCATCGAATAATCAATAAAAATACAATTTATCTTATTTTTCCAAACAAGCCCGTTCCCCTGACGTTAGCTTGGGTCCGGTACTGCGTGGTGGCCGCAGTACACCCAATTTTGCTCTCCCATGCACACGCCGAACCGGTAAATAAATATGGCGTGTCG
Organism: Corchorus olitorius; assembly: GCA_001974825.2. Taxonomy (NCBI): domain Eukaryota; kingdom Viridiplantae; phylum Streptophyta; class Magnoliopsida; order Malvales; family Malvaceae; genus Corchorus; species Corchorus olitorius. The sequence goes on along the minus strand of AWUE01022594.1, from coordinate 31,646 downwards.
GGCCTGGAGCGACGAACCATTTGGATCCAAACTCAACTAATGGTTTGCCAATCAGGTCTAACTACTAGCTAGTAAACCACCAAATCAGCCACACGTACTCCCTGGACTGCGTCCAGTCCACGAGTCCCCGTGTGCTTACAAACCATTCAAAACCATTTTCAAAGATCGCTCATGCACCCAAAACAATTTATTTAAAACCATTTATAAAATAATTTAATAAAACAGTAACAAAATAGTTCCTCAACGGTTTCTCCGTTGAGGACAGCCCACTCACAGTTCAAGGGACTCGTATACCCCCAAAGTGAATCCACGGTGAGCCTAACTGGTGTCTCGATCAGCGCCTCGGCCGTCTGATTGAGAAGTGCACCAAACACAAGAAAATCATTAAAACCAAAATCATAGATCATAGTAAAACCAAGATAATCAATCAAAACCGGGATAATAAACCAAATCAATCAAATAAGATAGAATAAATAACAAGAAGTACATAACCGAAATCCCATGATCACATTTAAACTATCTTAGCATGTCTATAGAAGTCTTTTAGGATCGTAGGACGAGTTTTGGATTTATAATCCACAATCTAGAGTTCAATAACTCAATTCCGACGCTTAAGGGCAAAACTGTAATTTAGTCAACCAAGGGTAAAATGGTAATTTTAGCCGACCAAGGGCAAATACGTGATTTTAATATCCTAAGGCTGATACGGTAATCCTTTAGCCTTACATGTTCAATTATCATGTTCAAATAAGCCAAATCCTTTTCTAAGGGCAAAGTCATAATTTTACTCATTTGAGGGTAAAATGGTCATTTACACTTATTACATGTTTCACAACGTACATACAAATTTATTGATGCGAGCAACATAGTCGAATTCTCTCAATTTCCACCCTTAAGAGTAATTTCATAAATTTGGCGACTAAGGGGCATAATGGTAATTTCATTAATCGGGGTTAACATAGTAATTTTACCCAGAAAGGATCACTACGGTAGCCTTCCAATTCTGAAAGTGTGATATTAAAAGCTAATTACTTGTGTCACCCTAACAAGGGTAAAAGGGTAATTATACCTAACGAGGGTATTACGGTAATTTTACTCTCTTAGAGTACGGTTACATTCCTTACGTGTCATAGTTGTTGGCCCTACTCAGTTGACTTCGAAATCGCAGCTCAATAGGATAAGTTAGTATACTTTAACTAACTAGGGGTAATATGGTAATTCGCCCACTCAAGGGTAAAACGGGAATTCATGCTTCCACGAGTAATACGGAATACTACGTGAATTATTCGGAAAAAATTATCACAATCGTTGCAGTCCAATTCTTAAAATTACTCATCAAAGGGTAATTTAGTAATTTTACCCCTCCAAGGGTAAAATAGTAATTTCACTTTCCAATTATTGGATCCAAATTTTTATTTCCAAATTTCTTTAATTTTCTTATTTTTCCTATTTATTTTTATTTTTATTTTTATTTTTCCTTTTATTTTCCTTTTTCTTTTTCTTTTTCTTTTTCTTTTTCTTTTCCTTTTTCTTTTCTTTCTTTCTTTCTTCTTTCTTTTTTTTTTTGACTTGGGCCTGGTGGCATGCCAGGCCCGCGTGGCCTGCTACACGGGTCAGGCCTGCTGCACAAGCCTTTGGGCCGTGCAATGCAGGCCCAACGGCTTGATGGGCAGACCAGGCGGCCTGCCATTCCTATGGCCGCCGGCCTTAAATCCGGCACCGGAATCTAGAAAAATCCAGATTCCGGTGAGACCTTATTTGAGACATTAGGTCAATTTTCACACTTCTTTCACCCATTTTTTTCACCATTTCCTACTAATTCATCCTCCAAACATAAACCCAAACATAAATCATGGTTTTTAATCATCAAATCATAAATACAAATAAGTTCTTACCATCATTCAACATAAACTCTTTGGCTCTTCTTCTTCCTCCTTCAAGTGTCCACTTAATCCTCCAAAATCCTTTGTTTCAACCTCCCAACACAAACTAAGTTAAAATCTTCTTCAATACAACTCATAAATATAAAATTCTCAAGAAAACTTAACTTCTCCTTACCTTGCTTAAAACCCACCATGAACACCATGAATTTCCAATATAATAACACCAAGAGAAAGGGCTTGAAGTGTAGTTCGATTCTCTTTGTTTGCATGATGATTTTAAAGAATGAAGAGGAATCGAATTTCTTTTTTTTTTGAGGAAGAGGGAGGAGCAGTTCGGTTAGAGGAAGAGAAAAATTTTGGAGTTTTAACACGGTGAAGAAGAATAGAAAATTAATTAGGTCTCATTAGATTTCAAATGGCAAAATTTCATTCTTCCCTCCACAACTTCCATTTCCTTCAATTGGACCCATAACTTAAAAATTTCATTCAATTTGATATTCCACCACACCCAATTTTAATTCTTTAATAAAAAGTCTAAGTTAGGCAAATACTAGTTTAGGCTTCACAATTTTGGTTATCAAATTTCTCATTTATGGTTACTAATTAGAAAGCTATATTATAGTATTATCAAGAAATTTAGCAACCTTACATGCTTAGTAACTTAATCAATGGTGAATGTTATTAATTTTTTAATCTAAGATCACTAAAAAAGTTGTAGTGAATAATTAAAGAGATATTTAGAGTTAAAAATAGTGAGCTTAGTTTATTGATATATAGATTGATGGTTAGTTAAAGTCCTTATATATATAGAATTAGGAGATTAATTTTATTATTTTATTCTATGTGTATATGTTAATCAATCTTAGTATTTCATCAATAGTTTGAACATATTTTATTCTTATTATTGTTATTCTGATATCACACCGTAATACCTAATTTCACCATTTCAATCTCTCCAAAAAAATCTCACAATTCAACCAATCACACCAAACATGTAAGTCAAATTTGTATAAGGTTATAAGTAAACTTAATGCAACATGAGGAAGTATACAATTAGGTGTACAAATTGGTTCTTTATTACTAATACACAAGTGGATCGGCCCGCGCTGGCGCGTCGGGCGTTCAGCAATCTACTTCTTTGAACAATTTTTTCTATTCGAATTAAATTCTTTGATACGTAGGAAATTTTGAAAGTATTATGATTTTAAATGTGTTGCATCTTTAAAAGGCTATACTATTAACATTGAACATATGCCCTAAAATTAGCAATAAATAGTAAATATTAGTTTGTACATGGACAGGTGTAATAGCTGCAATTTTGTTTCCTGCTCTAAAGTGTGTAGCACTTGAACAAAAACTAAGTTTACTCTCTTCTTCATATGGACATGAAAGGCTTGAAGAGAGGTTACAATTCTAGATAATTAAGAGGGATATGATTTATTATAACATTTATGTGAAACGAAAGGATAATTACAAAAAAGGGCTCAAGGGTAAGAACTGGCTAGGGTCTTCTTAGTAATTTGGCAAGTGAGAAAAGACAAAAAAGGACAAAAAAAGTTCAAATGGAGCCTCATCATCGATCATCAAAAGGGGCTTTTGGTAAATCCCCTGGGTCTTTATGTCCTTCCTTTTTTGGTGATAGAGAAATTAAATTTATATACAATATATGCGTATTTTTGGCAAGTTGAAGCAAAAATTAAAATTGATATTTCGCAATTATTCTACCAAATTAATGAATGATCAATGTGATCTAAAATAACATAGCAAAAAAGTAATGAATGAATGATCTAATATTAATCGTCAAATGAAAGTATAATTTTTCAAAACTAAAAGAAATTGAATTGAAGTTCTTTCTTAGCCCGCTAACTAATTGATTAATTATTAAATTCAATTTTATTGTGAAGCAATTGCTTAACAACGTCTTAACAATGTTGTTATTGCTGGAAAACAATGCTCATTCAAGATAGACTTTATCACAACTTTTTATCCACGGTTAAATTGGTAGTAGTTAGTGTTAAATTTTGCTTGCTCCTTTAAACTATGCCGAAAAATGAGTTAAAAAAAATTTACGCCTTTTTTCTCTTTCATTTTTTATTTTTCTTTTCATTTTTCCTTTTCATTTATTTAAGCCCAATCTACGCCGCCTCAAAATCGTTGGTTGTCCCAGTTGGAGGAGAGATGTCAAAGGGGCACTGGTGCCGATTGTCCTCAAATTTCTCACATCCCAAACCTTTACATTGATTGAATTGAGATTCCAGATTGTTCTTTGCTGCCCATCTTCATCACATCTTTTATATCTCCATTCTTCATTGCAATTGTGAATTGAGATTCCAGATTTCGGGTATTTTAAATATTATATTATATATTAACCCTTAAAAGATAAAACTAAAATTTTAAAATTAGAAAGGGTATTTTAGATATTTCAGGTCAAGGTTTTTGAAATTTAGACTTATATAATATATATATATATATATATAGGCAAATTATACAATACACCGGCGGTGGAGTTTAGCAGACTACACAAGCGGATCCTGAAGGGTGACATGTGTCCTCTAGGGACTAAATTGGAATATTTATATATATATACTAGTTAAAGCATGTGCGCTGCATGTATGTTAATAATTGATAAATCATATATTCCACACATGCGTACTTTTCATTTTCATAAATTTTGATTAATTAATCATCAAAATCTGGTCATTTAGTTTACAGAGATTTGAAATAATTAATCTCATTGAATGAACAAAAAAAAACTTAAATTATTATACAATTATGGTTATCTTCAATAATGAATGAAGGTTATCAATTTTCTTATTTGAATTTACTAAAAAAGCTACAGGGCTATTAAGAACGAAAGCTAAACATTAATCAATTAAGAAGGTTATCGATCTCTGATGCAAAAAAAAAAAAAGAATAAGATTATCAATTTCCTCATCAAATGTTCATTAAAAAGCTATTTAAGTTATCAAAGGTTTTTGAATGTTATCAATAAATTCAGTAATTAACCTTATATTGTTAGTAATTTTAGTAGCCTTTTATCAATAATGGCATTTGCCAATGTTCTTCTTTAAGGTTGTTAAAAAAGTTATAAAGGTTATAAAAAATTTTATAGTATAAGGTAATTTAGTAACCTAACATCTTTAATAAATTTAGTAGCATTTTATCAATTTTATGAGGATTATAATTTTCATATCTAAGATTAGTAAAAAAAGTTGCGAAGATTATAAAAAAAAAAAAGCTATAGTCCTATCAACAAATTCAGTAACCTTATGTTTTTATTACTTTTAATAATTCTCGTCAATTATGAATGTTATTAATCTTGTTATCTAAAATTACTAAAAAAATTATAAAAGGTATTAAAATAGCTATACAAACAAATTCAATAATGCTCTCTACAAATCTAATTGCCCTCTTGGATGATTTTAGTAACTTTTTATATAAAAAAAATGTTATGAATCTTCTTACTTAAACCTATTTAAGATTATATCAAAATAACTATAATGTTCACTATCAAATAAGTTTTGAATGCTACTACTATATTCTAACTTGTACAAAAAAAATCCCATTAAAATCACTTAATCCTAATTAATCCATAATGGGGAGGGAATAATAAATACTTTTAAGGTTGTTTCCTTCTTCTTTTCATCTTATTTTCTTTCTCTTCTAAACCCTTTTTTGAAGAACTTTTCACAAATATTCATGATACATAGGAAAATTTATTGGTTTAACAATTGAAACTTATCTAAAATTTCAAACTATGAAGCTCTTGAAATGGATGAGAATCAGCTTTTTATTTTTAATTGAATGAAACAAGTATCGTTTTTGGAATATAGAAAACTCGATTTTTCTTTCTTCTTCTATTTTTGGATTTCATATCCTTTTGCAAAATTAATTCGTTTTCACCTCAAATGAAATCTTTCAAAATTTTTTAACATCAATTAAGGCAAAGTTGTAAAGAAACTTACAATATTTTTTCTTGATTTTATGTTACATCTATTGCATTTTATTATTATTTTTATGTTTAATTAGATAAATTTAGTTAGAATTAATCCAGTGTTGTTACATAGTTAGTATTATTAATCAAATATCAAGTGACATGTTCTTTATTAGATGTATAAAAAAAGACGTTTTCGGACCAAGACTTATCGAGTGACATGTTTTTTTATTAGATGCCTAAAAAAGACGTTTTAGGACCGAGGCATGATGCTATCGACAAATTTAACAACCTTAATTATATTCTTAATTGATATCTTACATCTTTAGTAAGTAATTAATACCGATTTTCTTACATAAGTAACCTAAAAAAAAACCTTTAGAGGTTATTAAAAAGGCTACAATGCTATCAATAAAAATTAAGTAACCTTAAATCCTTAGTAACCTATAGTAATAAGATAGTTATCAATTCTCTTACCTAAAATTACTAAAAAAACTTGTATTGGTTATCCAAATTCCAAAAAGGTATTTTACAGTCTACTATTTTTAATAACCTTATATTATTACTCCCTCTCATTCAAAATAAGTGAAACACTAGGAATATTACACAGACCAAGGCAATGATTAGTTGGTTTTAAATTTAGTAAAAACTTACTTAAGATGACATAATTACCCTCTAAAAATTTTTATAAACAATTAATTAATAAATCTTCTCTCCCTTCCTATCTTTCCAAGACCACTTAAAAGTTCAACCACTTTAATTAATACTTAGGGGTATATATGGAAAAAAGTAAAATTGCATTGGTTTTGGAATTGTTTCACTTATTTTGAAAGGCTGCAAAAATTGAAATGTTTCACTTATTTTGAATGGGAGGGAGTAGTAATATTGGTCGCTGATTAATTTTCTTATCTAAGATTACTTAATTAAAAGGTTATAAAAGTTATGAAAACATTATAGTACTATTTAGATTCAAATAATCTTACATCCTTATTAATTTTAGTAACTTTTTATGATCAATAATGAAGGTTACCAATTTAATCACTTAAGTAATCTGCTAAAAAGGATAAAAAAAAGTTATTAAAATTGTATTTACCAATCCTTACATTCTTAATATTTCTTTTTGCGAAAAAACATTATAGTACTATCTAGATTTAAGTCATCTTACATCCTTATTGAAGATCGGATCGGGGTTGGCATCCGCCATCCTGAGGCCGTAGTTACTGCCATCTCTTTTACTTTCTGGTACTTTTGTAGCAAAAAAAGTCATCTTGCATCCTTATTAATTTTATTAACTTTTTTATGATCAATAATGAAAGTTACCAATTTAATTACTTGAGTAATCAACTAAAAAAGCTATAAAAGTTTTTAAATTGTATTTATCAATCTTTACATTCTTAATAACATTAGTAAACTTTCATCAATGGTGAAGATTTACCATTTTTTTTCCTCAAAAGTTACCGAAAAAGCTATAATAATCATAAAAAATGTATTGTAATATCAACTAATTTAATGACCTTACACTATAAAGATACGTACAGTACTGATTTTCTTATCTAAGATTAATTACTTAAAAGTTTATGGAAAACATTATAGTACTATCTAAATTGAAAGAACCTTACATCCTTATTAATTTTAGTAACCTTTTATCATCAATAAAGTGTTAATTACAAATTTTATTACTTAAATTTACTAAAAATGCTATAAAAGTTATTAAAATTGTATTTACCAATCCTTATTTTTTTAATAACATTAGTAAACTTTCATCAACGGTGAATATTTGCCATTTTTTTTCTCAAAAGTTACTGAAAAACCTATAATGATCACAAAAGAGGTATAATACTATCCACTAATTCAATAACCTTACATCTTTTGTGATTTTGGTTATCATATTTCTTATTACATTTTTTGTAATTTTGATTATCATATTTCTCCAAAATCTCACAATTCAACCAAGTCAAATTTCCATATAAGGTTATAACTTATAACTAAACTTAATGCAACATAAGGAAGTATAAAATTAGGTGTACAAAATTGGTTCCTAGTTACTAATTCATATGTCCTTCCTTTTTTTTGGTGATAGAGAAATAATTTATATACTATATATGCGTATCTTTGGCAAGTTGAAGTAAAATTAAAATTGATATCTCGCTATAGCTCTACCAACTTAATGAATGATCAATGTGATCTAAAATAACATAGCAAAAAGATAATGATCTTATTTAAGGTTACAAAAAAAAAAACTATAACGATCATTAAAAAGACATTATACTACTTTCAACTAATTTAATAACCTTACATTCTTCGTAATTTTGGTTATCAAATTTCTCATTTATGCTTACTAATTAGAAAGCTAAACTATAGTATTATATCAAGAAATGAAGCAACCTTACATGCTTAATAACTTTATTAATGGTGAATGTTATTAATTTTTTAAGTCTAAGATTACTAACAGAGTTGTAGTTAATAAGATACAACACATTATTATTATATATAAAACTATACCAAAAAAAGTAGTTGAACATTAGTTGTTGATTTATTAAATTAAATCAGATCAATGTCAAACAAAATTTCAAAATTATAAAAGATATTAAAGATCCGATTTATTTATTAATGGTGAATGTTATTAATTTTTTAAGTCTAAGATTACTAACAAAGTTGTAGTGAATAAGATACAACACATTACTATTATATATATAGAACTATACCAAAAAAATTAGTTGAACATTAGTGGTTGATTAAATTAAATTAGATCAATGTGAAACAAAATTTCAAAATTATAAAAGATATTAAGATCCGATTTAATTATTATTAAGGAAACAATATTTCTTTGTTTTTTTGGCCAACAAAACAATATTTCTTTTTAGTCAATAAGTTTGCACAAATACGTAAGAATTTGAATTAAGAAAAATATCTAAGAATTTAATTAATGTAAGTAATTCAGTTATTATAGTATTATTACATTTAATTAATGTAAGTATTTTAGTTATTATATATATTACATAGGAATTAAAAATTAATTGAAATAAGAGTGCGGTAAAAGAAATTATAAATTTTAATATAATAATATATTTAATTTAATTGATAAATGAAATTACATATTGAAACTTAAAAGTTTAATTTGATAAATACATGTTTACCCTTTGAATGAATACTAAACTTTTAAAATTAAAAAGGTTATTTTAGATATTTCAGGTCAATGGTTTTGAATTTTAGACCTTTTTTTTTTTGATAAAAAAGTTTAGACTTATATAAATATAGATATAGATATAGATATTTAATATTTATAGCTAATTAATACCCTCTCAACTCTCAATATATCTTGATTCAATTAATCTGAAGAGGCTGCTTAATATATATATATGAAGTTGGAAGAGGGGGTATATATAACAGACAGTTAACTAGGAGTTGACTATCTTTAACTAATTTGCAACGTGCAAGCCATAGACATGGCTGGCAAATTAATACTATAGTAGTAGTGTGTTTTAGGGTTTAAGATTCATACCGTATATATACAATATATATTATATGCTACAGCTAGGATGTTAAACATTTAAATTGAGTTATTAGTTCGTAATATGCTTTCCTTTTGTCAACAACCCCCCCCCCCCCCCTTCAAAAAAATAGAAGGAATTAATTAACACTAATTTTTAAGTTTTACTATGATGAACCTCGATCGCACATCATCATGTGCAGTTAATTAAAGTATTTTGATGAAACTGATCAATCATGCATATATAGTTTCTTTTCCATGCATGCTGTGATGCTGATCTTATTTATTGGATATATACTCATATTTTAAGAGAGAGGTAGTGTTTAAATAATTTCCCTCATATGATCATATATATATTGTCAACTCCATATACATAATAATTAATTGTAACCAAAACAACAAAAACAATTGCTATGTTAGTATGAAACGAATTTCTCCAAAAACAAAAATGTAGTATGGAATGAAAACTGATCATTATGTAGTATGAAATGAAATATAATAATGGACATGAGTGATCACGTTTTAATTATTTTCAGAATCTCGTATATTAAAATAAAACATATGTAATAATTGATCTTATGTACATATAATAAATAAACATGGCATACTATCTATTGGATTCCTATTTCAAGACTTGTGAGGATTTTATTTGAATGATATATCATATATGCTATTTTTTCCCCATAACATAACATAATATAGGAGTATAACATTAATCATATACTAGACATTATTTATGTGCATCTGCGTCCGGCTTTTTTGATTTCAATGAACAAAGAATTTTAATTTTGAGATGGAAGATGTGAGAGACAAAAGAGTTTTTAATTTTGAGATGGGAGGAAAGCTTTATAAAATGATAACGTTTTATCCCACACTTTAACCAATTCAAATACATTTTGAATTTCGAATTATAGCTTTCTATCTATTGAAAAATCTGTTAGGATTTTGTAATCTTCTCTATACATTCTGTCTATATATACCCTATTGCTATCAGTGCAACAACTCAGTTGCCAGTCAAACTCACCGCCACCAATTTCTCTTTGTGGCGTGCGCAATTTGATGCGCTATTATTTGGCTTTGATCTCGTCGGGCATGTCGATGGTTCTTTTCCGGCTCCCGCTTCAGAAATATAGAAAAATGGACTAAAGGTCCCTAATCCGGCGTACTCCTTTTGGATGCGCCAAGACAAGCTTATTCTGCTTGCTATTTCTGCAACTACCTCTGAAAACATTCTGCCTTTTATTGCTTCCTCAAACACTTCCATGGAGGCTTGGCAAAAGCTGATCAAGATGTATGCTACAAGACTCGATCCCGTATTATGGATCTCAAAGACAAGCTCTCCTCCACGAGACGCGACACCAAGCCTGTTGGTGAATACCTTCATACAATGAAGCATATTGATGATGAATGTAGACTTGCTGGAGCCCCGATTGATGATGATGATTTGGTCCTTCACATTCTCCGAGGACTTGGCTCAAAATATCGCGAATTCACTACTGCAATTCGTGCCAGAGAGAATCCGATTTCATATGAAGAACTTCATGATAAAGTTGCTGCCTTTGAACTTCAATTGAAGCATGAAGCTTCTTTAACTGATGTAAGTATCCCGACTGCTCATTATACTAGAAAGTTTGCCACTAATCTTACTACCAGAAACTTTCACTCCAGGGGGCGTTCCTTTCATAATGGCAGAGGCTATAATGATCAGCGCAGCAGTTTTAGGCCGATATGTCAAATTTGTGAGAAAGTGGGTCATTTGGCCAAAACTTGTCGTCAAGGGAAGCGATTCTTCACTTCCTCGCCAAACTCCTCGCCAACTGCTAATTATGCCAGCACAACTTCTACTGATAAGGCCTGGTGTATGGACACGGGAGCTTCTCACCACATCACTTCAAATCTCAAAAACTTGTCAATTGTCTCTGACTACGAAGGCATTGATGAAGTAATTGTTGGTAATGGTTCAGGTCTGCCCATTACTCATTCTGGAATTGTTAATTTGCATTGCCATGACAAGTCATATAATCTAAGAGATGTTCTATGTGTTCCAACTATGAAACAAGATTTGATTTCTGTTTCCAAATTTTGCAAAGCAAACAGTGTATTTGTTGAGTTTCATGATGATTTCTTTCTGATTAAGGACTTGCAAACAAAACAGGTATTGACGAGGGGATTGCTCATTGATGATGTGTACCAGCTACCAGCCTCCACCTTTTCAAAGTCACCTTTTGCTTTCTCATCTGTTCGGGTTTCCTCTGTAGATTAGCAAAATCGACTAGGGCATCTGTCTCATTCCATATTGCAATGCATCTTGAATAAATTTTCATTACCTTCCTCCAAAGCTGGACGCTCTTTATGTAATGCATGTTAGTGTAGTAAGAGTCATAAGCAGCCTTTTGCAACTTCCTCCTTAACTAGCTCTAGGCCACTTGAACTTATATACTCTGAAGTTTTGGGAGCAGCACCTGAAATGCCTATTGATGGTTATAATTACTATGTAATTTTTGTTGATCATTTTTCAAAATTATATGGTTTTATCCCATCAAAAGAAAATCTGATCTTTTCACCTTATTCCCTAAATTTAAAGCACTTGTTGAAAATTTCTTTCAGACTTCTATCGTGTCAATGTACACTGATGGAGGGGGCGAGTATGTTAAATTAAAGCAATTTTTCCAAACACATGGTATTTCACACCTTCAAACACCGCCCCATACACCTGAACACAATGGCATCTTTGAACGTCGACATCGACATGCAGTTGAAACGGGCTTAGCTTTGCTATCTCAAGCCAAATTGCCTTTTACTTTTTGGAATTTTGCTTTCAAAACAGCAACTTATCTTATCAATCGTATGCCAACGCCAATACTTGATGGTAAGTCTCCATTCCAAATTCTTTTTTTCTAAAGATCCTAATTACTCTAAATTAAGAACTTTTGGCAGCCTGTGCTATCCTTGGCTTCGGCCCTACTCTAAACACAAGCTCGAGCCCAGATCCAAGCCCTGTATCTTTGTGGGCTATAGTGACCATCAAAGTGCTTACAAGTGTCTTAAACCCATTTCAAATAAAATCTACACTTCAAGGCATGTAGTTTTTAATGAGCATGAGTTTCCATATGCTTCAATCACTTCTTCCGCAGGTGCAATAGACAAAAACGTCTCAAACTCCTTCCTTTCTTATCCTCATCTCATTCATCTTCAGAAAATCTTGCTGCCTTCTACATCTTTGGAGTCATCATCATTGCAGCAATCTTCACCAAATACTGCTTCTGTCTCTGAGGTACCTTCGACCTCACTGCCATCTAAGGTAATTACTCCACTTGACAACAACCCCATTGGTTGTTCCTATAACTGCTCAATTGCCCTCTTCTTCTGTGCCATCACGTTCTTTGCCAGTTACAGATCCATCTCAAGGCCTAGCTTCGGTTCATAGGTCTGTTGGAAATACACATTCAATTCAAACAAGGGCCAAGAACAATATCTTCAAGCAAAAAACAGTTTCCATTGCCACTAAACATCCGTGTTCCTCTTCTATCGAACCCACTTGTGTGTCTCAGGCACTAAAGGATGAGAAGTGGTGTGCTGCTATGTCTGAGGAAATTAATGCTCTTCTTCACAATGGAACTTGGCAGTTGGTTCCAAAATCAGATTCACAAAATCTAGTGGGATGCAATTAATGGGTGTTTTGCATCAAGAGAAATCCAGATGGGAGTGTGTCTCGTTACAAGGCTTGGTTGGTGGCTAAAGGTTTTAATCAACGGCCTGGTATCGATTATACTGAAACCTTTAGTCCAATGGTTAAACCCACCACCATTAGACTTGTCTTAACCATTTCCTTGCAAAATAGTTGGAAAGAAGTTGGAAACTCTTTCAACTAGATGTGAACAATGCATTTTTACATGGTACTCTTGATGAAGATGTCTTTATGAAGCAACTTCCAGGCTTTGTGGATTCCTTAATCCCAATCATGTATGCAAATTGAAGAAGGCTCTATATGGCTTAAAACAAGCTCCACGGGCCTGGTATACTACTTTAAGCTCTTTCTTGATTGATTACGGTTTCTTACAATCTAAATCAGATCCATCCCTCTTTTTCTACTATAAAGATGATGTTACAGTCTATTTTTTAGTTTATGTGGAAGACATTATTATAAAAGGCAGTGATCTTCAGTTTGTTAAAAAGTTAGTGACTTGTCTGCTCAATTTTCGTTGAAAGAATTGTTGCCACTACATTATTTTTTGGTGTTGAAACAGTGTTCGTTAAAGATGGTCTCTTTCTTTCTCAAAGAAAGTATATCATTGATTTGCTTTAGAGAACAAATATGATTGACCCTAAGGCACTGACTACTCCAATGGCTTCAACCACTTCTCTCACCATCGATGATAGTAAATCACTTTCCGATCCAACGGAGTATAGAAGTATAATTGGTGCTTTATAGTATCTTGCCATTACACGCCCTAATATATCGTTTGCAATAAATAAATTGGCTCAATTCATGCACAAGCCAACTTCAAATCATTGGCAGGCTGCAAAACGAATCATGCGCTACTTGAAAGGTACTGCATCTCATGGTCTACTTCTAAAATCTATTTCACCTAGCTCTCCTTCTATCCTTGCATACACAGATGTTGACTGGGCTGGTGACAAAGGAGATCAAAAGTCTGTTTCTTCTTTTCTAATTTACTTTGCTGGAAATCTTGTCTCCTGGAAATGTTCGAAACAAAAAATGGTAGCCAGATCTTCCACTGAAGCCGAGTATAGGGCTATTGCCAATGCTGCAATAGAATTAAGTTGGCTGCAAAATCTTTTGCAGGAACTACATGTCACGACTAAACAGGTTCCACTCATTCTCTGTGACAATGTTGGAGCAACGTATGTCTCCATGAATCTTGCATTGCATTCTAAGATGAAGCATATCTCGATTGAATTTCATTTTGTTCGAGATAAAGTCAACACCAGACAGCTTACAGTTCGACATGTTCCCAATCATTATCAATTGGCTGATTTACTCACCAAACCTCTTCCGAGATCAAAGTCTCTTCACCTGGTTTCCAAGATAGGAGTCTTACCTGGAGACTCTATCTTGAGGGGGCGTATAGAGTGATAACGTTTTATCCTACACTCTGGCCAATTCAAATACATTTTGAATTTCGAATTATAACTTTCTATCTATTAAAATCTGTTATGATTTTGTAATCTTCACCTGTATACATTCTGTCTATATATACCCTATACAAATATAAATAATTACAACTCTTTTACCTTTCAAACCCTTTGTTTCATTATCTCGTAAGCTTGAATAAAAAAGGGAGAGTCATTTTTTCTTTTTGGAAAAAAAAAAGGATTTGGGTGAGTGAAAATATTAATTGTACCCAACCAATCAAAACCTTGAATAAAAAGGGGAGAATCATTAATTCAGTATTATTGATCGGTCGTCAGCAATCATAAAAATAATATCCCAACAAACTCCTAACTAAGTAGATAGGGTAAGTAGGGGTCGATCCCACAGAGAAGGGTGATAGACTTTATCCGAAAACTCAGTCCTTAAAATCTCCCAAAACAGAACACAAAAAACAGAGGGTTAAGAATAATAACTAAGAAGAAAACAATTATACTAGAAAACAAAGCAAAGTAAATTAAATCTAAGTCTATGGCAGATAAGAAAGAAAACAATAATTAAGGGTATACTTCTTCACCAATGGTAGAAAACAATCAAATTAATTATGGGTCCTTGATTTAAAAGATAAATTCAATATTAAATTCAAGATGATAACTGGTCTAGGGAAAACCCTAACATGCTATTTAGATAAGATTAGCCGTCAAGCCTTAAATTACCCCTTTCTCCTCCTAATTAATCAATTAGCCGTCAAGCCTTAAAGATTTGCTAGGATTCAAAGCATTAAGATCAACTTTTATAGTTCTTTCACACATGCTTAATAAATAAAACTATACAACAACCAGATAAAACTGATCACTGGCATGCAAACCCAATTAACCCGCCGTCAAGCGCGGCTAACTTGCTACATACAATCAAACATGGACGTCAATCCGCTATTTGATCTAGCCAACAATCTCTCAAATTACCTCTTTACCGGCCGGAACAAATCAATAAAAATCAAGATTGTAGAATTAAAACAGTGTTTAACATGCTATCTATCAAGAATAAAATACCAAATTATAAGAACAGAAATCTCACCATGTTAATTGATTGAATTCACCAAAGGATCAGAAGTATAAAGAATTTAGCTACTCATGGATTTGGGAAAATTCATGAGAGACTCAAGAAAACTTACAAAACTTGAAGGAGGGCAAAATCTCCTCTTGAATAACCTAGGGTTGCCGCCCCTCTCTATGCAAAGAGAGGGTGCCGCACCCTAGCCCTAAAACTAGAAGAAAAACTAGAACTAGAAGATAAAAATAAGAGGAGAAAATTATATGTGTGAAGGTATGTGATTTGTGTTACAGGAGGTGGCTATTTATAGTGGAAATAACCCTAAAAAATCCAATCCTAACTTGGAAAGAGGTCTAAGTCGGTTTTGGGTCTAACTTGGACTCTAAGATAGATTAAAAGTCATCCTAGAGTAGAATCCAAGTTAAAATAGGATCCTGAAAAAATCCTGATTTCGTTTAGGGACTTCGACGGCATTTGTGGGCTTGAAAACGGAAAAATTGAGTCTTGGACTTCAAAGGAAAGTTGTAGATCTCGGAGTTAGCTTTCCAACGAGTACTCATGGGCTTCCAACAAAGGTCTGAGCAGAAAGTTATGATTTTTCTACAAAAACTGCGCCTGAATCCTAATCCTATTAGAACTAGAATCGGGAATCTACGGGATTTGGATATTTCCTAGGATATAGGAGTTATTAATTGAGATTTTAATTCCAATTAATGATTTATATGGGCTGAGTATCTTCCCATATGAAATATCCAAAAATACCAAAGCTTGAAGGCTTATCCATGGCTTGTCTTCAATTAAGGCTCCAATCTTCAATTCTTCCTCTTGAAATAAATCTTTAAAGGTCTTCAAATCTTCAAATAAGTCTTCAATGAGTCTTCAAACACGAACTTCGAATCTCCAAAGCTTTACTCCAAATTGCTAAGTCCATATTTGTGTGAAAAGTCATCAATTTAGCTCCAAAAAGAGTGAAAAACAACAAGTTTCCACTTTTCTTCTCTTCAAGACCTAAAAACACAAATACTCATAAAATAGGGTTAAAATACACATAAAAATAGTAAAAAGCATAGGAAAATGATCATAAAAATAGGGTCTATTTTGACTCGATCAATTATACCCAATATATTATTTTGGGTGGGTGAAAATATCAATTGTATACAACCAACTCCTTAGCAGTGTTATCTAATTTGCCTATTTATTACTCCCTCTATCCCATATTATCTGTCCCTTTTGGGTCAAAGTTTCCTAACTTTGACCTTTAATTTTAAAAAAATTATATAAAAATAAATTTTAAAAAATTATGTTTTGATTAAGTTAAATCTTAAACTTTTCAAAACATATTTTTTGAAAATTTGATTGTATATATATTTTTTGTAATTAAAGGTCAAATGTTTGATTAGTTTGACCCAAAAGAGACAGATAATATGGGACGGAGGGAGTATATGTCTATCTTCAAGATGTCGGTAGGAGTGGTGGAGTTAGAAAAAAAAAACCTTCCTTTGGGGTGATGTTGAAGATAATAAAAAACTTAGAATGGTGGATTGGAGCACTATTTGTAGAGGAAGAGACTTTGGTGGATTGGAGTAATTAGCTTGAAAGTATTTAATGATGCCTTACTTTTGAAATGGCCTTGGAGATTCAGTTCTGAATTGATGCCCTTTGGAGGAGGGTTATTTGTGGAAAATATAACATGCCTCAGGATGCTTTGTGGCCTAAAACCTGCGATCCTCGCCATCTCTCTCGTCTATGGCCATAGCATAACATAATTATAACATTAAGGGGGCGTTTGGTTCACGGAATCTGAGATTACTTTCGGGAATAAGATATTACCGAATCAGATTCCGGTTTTCACATTACTGTAATATCACCCAAATTTTGTTTGGTTCAGATTACTGTCAAATGAGATGCATCTATTTGGTTGGGGGGAATATTTTTTATGCAAAATGGCTAGATTACAGAACTACCCTTATTTGAATCAAGACTAAAAAATTGTCTAAGTCACAACATAGACATTATAAACAACCCAACATAATTTCTAACTCAAATTTATAAATAAATTGGCAGCCAAAAGCATCAATAGAAACTAAAATTATTTTATTACATTAATTTAGTGTCAAAATTAACATTCACAATAATAAGTCTGCATAAACATAATTATAAAGTCTACAAACCACTATTGAAATGCAAAGACTTGACAATCCTATTTACTTAACTATATTTACCAACATAAAATTAAACAAAGTGGTAAATACTCCAATAACAATCCTATAATCAATCCTTTGGTGAAGGAGTAATGTACTACATAGTTGTTGATTGACAAACTTGTGTTAGGTTTATAATCAATCCTATAATCACTTCTTTGTTGGCAACCTTCTTTCCCATCAAATTGATCATTTAAACCCCAATACTCTGAAAATACAGCTTCCGCCTCCCTTCGATCTTTATACATCTTATAATGGGCACCTCGATAGTACAATACTTGTGCTTTTGCTTCTTCCCAAGTATTATAAATGCATGGCCTATGTCCATTGAACACAACATACGATTTGCCTACCATTCTCAAACCCTAACCTAGCAAAATAAATTAAAAAATCAAGTTCAACCACTAGAGAAATAAATAGTTAATCCATTCAAGCATAATGTTCAAGATTTAAGTCATCAAAACCATATACAAAAAGTTCATCATAAAAGTTTGAAGTTCATACAACTTCATAAAAACCATAAAAAAAGGTTTCCTAAAACCAACAAGCAAGTCAGAGAAGTCCTAATCTAGAGGAGAATCATCATCTTTGCCCTCTACTGCATACAACTCATGCTCGACGAATAGCAAACACATTCTTCAAGTCCTTATAAAAAGGGAAACTCTTTCCTCGAAACCTTCTAGCATTCGGATGTTCCTGTCAAAAATAACACTCATTGTTCAGATTGCCTAAAAGGACCAATAAATAAGGAAAAATTTTTATTACTCGAACCCACATATCAATTGCAGCAGCTTCCCCACTAACTATGTGATTATCTTCATCCCAATAGAACAATGGACTGCTCAACATTTCCTTGATAGCATGATACTGAGACCTCAATAACCTTATCCTACTAATAATATGGACAAACTGAAATCCACATCCAGGTATCTTTTGCTCCATCATTGGTATGAGCCTATCAATCATATGATAATCTTTCCCTTGTTCAACAAGTTCATTCATGCATTGGACTAATGCACTAGTTTCCTCATTAGTCCAGATTCTAACAATAGGAAAAACATTTTCCATCTTTCTTCTTTTATAGGAAGGATGATACATACAATCCTATAAACATGTAAAAATATGAACAATTGCATCAAAATCAAAGTCACACGCAACCCAAATTCAAATGCATATAAAAATAGATGGTATGATATTGAACAAAAATTCAACCCCAAATTAAGGCTAAAGCAATTTTTAAGAATAGAGTCATGACAAAACAGAGGCGAAAAACAGAGTCCTCAAGCATATAGTTTCACATGATTTCACATATAGTCAAAAAGTGAACCAAATCAAAAAAAAAATTGATTATCATAGCCTAAGATTAAACAAAAATCACTTAAACCATATCAAATTCAATACTTAGCATAACTGAAAATTCACTAATTTCACATTAAAATATCAAATATTACCATAAATAAACCATTTCCCACCAAACCCATTTGACAGAAGGCTAAGTTCACTGTAATCCCCAAATTTATGAAAAAAAAAGTTGATAATGGTGAAAACAAAATAAAAAAAATACCATAGAACCATAAAACACACAACTTGAAGTTGATAATCAACCAAAAAAGCAAAAACGAAGAAGAAAGACTCACCTTTCGAACCCACTCTCAAATTCGCGAAAATAGAAGCAATAAACACCTCGAGAGCTAACCCCTTAATCGAAGAAAACCTTGCAAGAAAGACTAAATCCATTAAACAGCAAAGATAAAACAAGAAATTGATAGAAAAAAATGATGAAGACGAAAGGAAATAGGGAGCGGCTACCTAGTGTTTCAAAGAGAAAAGATGAAGAAAGAAAAAATTGGGGTTTTGCTTTTATATTTCGGGGTTGGTAAGATTTGTAATTTTAACCAACCTTGAGGGCACGGTTGTCCAAGAGGGTAAAAAGATGGGGGCATAATTGAGAGAAATTATGAGATTACCCTAGAATCTCACATAACCTAAGAGGCATGTGGGTATCACATTCCCGGGAATCTGCCCAACAATCTGACGTGGCAGGCATCTTGCAATCCCACGGAATGTTCCCACCCCTTAAACCAAACACCTTCATATCTCATTCCCGGGGTTATCTGATATCCACCCAAACCAAACCCCCCCTAATTATATGCTTTGTTGCTTTTTTTGATTTCAATGAACAAAGAATTACCCAAATAAAGATAGAGTACGTAATTCCTTATTTCCTCTCCCTTCTGTCCATCACTCAAGATAGTTTAAGTGTTTCTCAAATCCATCGGAAATAAATGAAGCAATAAACTTCTTCATCTCACCCTTCTTTAATGCCAACCACCTCTATCCCTCCACTACCATCTTTACTCTCCGACATAGAAAATAGCTCCACTTCTATAATCTATGGACACTATTTCAACCTTCTTTAGCCTACCCCAATCCAAAATCCCCAAATCCCCGTACCAAAATTGGGTCTTTGAAAAATCTGGTCATTGGAATTGCTACTTGAGCCTCAACCTTGGTAACAAATATAAAAGGCCTAATGTACATTTTACCCCTTGAACTTACTGTAAATGGCAAAATAAACCACTGAACTAGTTGGGATATTCCCCAGAGTAAGAAAACAAATCCTATCACACAAGTGCTGCTCAATCTGTACCCGAAAGCCCCTACAGATTACTCAAGGTCGGGGTACAAGTCTTTTGCTTATGGTAGTGGATAAAGAGATCTATAAGAAGGTGGGTTTGCACCAGCTGAATCAATAGCTGCAAAGTCCCTAGCTGAAGAGGGAATTAATGAGTTGAGATTCATTCGCTAAATCCCCTAGAGGTGAAGCAGAATTAGGGTTGGAATTTTAACTAATTAACCTCCTCAACTCCTAAATTTGGCCAGATGACCGTTTTTTGTGACACCTTAATGGAGTCGTTAGAAATATCTACGTCAGCATGCCACATGGTGTGGGCTCATTGGCCAAACAGTAACACGTGGTAAAAATCTTGCCCAAAACGAACCTTAATTTTGATTATTTTTTTTAAAAAAAAAAATTAAAATTTTCTGACGTATGTGGCATATCTTAACAATTCCGTCAGGGTGTCATCCATATAAGGGGTGATTTGACTAAATTTAGGAGTTGAAGGATACTATTGGTAAAAATTGAAGTTTAATGGCCTATTTGGCCATTTGTGGTAAATTCAGAGGCCAAAAATACATTAAGCCAAACATAAAATCAAAACAGAATTCCATAATTTTTTTTTCATAAATGTTGGGCAGAATTCCATTGAACGAAAATCCTCTGCCCCAATTTTGGTGCCCCAGTTGTGCCCCATCCATCAAATAATGACACGTGTCCCTTTTCATTTTTTAATGTTATTCCTTGTTTGCCTAATTAAATTAAATTTTATATTTTCATTCTAAAACCCTATGGGGAATGTATTAAAATTTAGGACTAACCCTTATATATAATTATTTATTGTTAATTTGGGGCTAAACCTGGTGTGTTTATATGGGTTTCTTATTTTATTTTCTTGTATAAATATTACTTGTTAAAACTTAAAAACAAATAAGGTATAACACAAGGGACATGTGGCATGATTTGGTGAATAGGGCATGAAGTGGGGTACAGAACTTGGGGCAAGGGATTTCCATCCGAATTCCATTTACATATTTTGAGAAGAAATTAAGCAAATATATTATCAAACTTATATTAGAGTTTGCATGAATGGTAACGAGTAAAATTTAGATTAGTGTTACATAATCCATCGAAAATCAAAGAAGCAATGAAATTTCTCATCTCAGCTTTCTTCAATGCCAAGCCAATTTCTACACCTCCGCCACCATTTCTACTCTCAGCAACAGAAATAGCTCCTGTTCTATCTATGGACACAACTTCTACCTTCTTGAGCTCACCCAATCCGAAATCCGACCCATACGTTCCTATCCGGGGCGATCCGGCAACACTTATGATTTGAATTTCTTGATCTGGTTTCAAAGTACTGGGATTCTTTAACTGATTTTCCGCTTCTTCAAGAACCCGAGTATTGTTGAACTTATTCACCATATTACTTACCAGATTTACAGCAAAGGCAAACCCGTTTTGGCCAATGAAATCTGTTGCTTTTGTATAGCTTTCAGATCCCATAATGCAGTTACCAAAATAAGTTGTCGGTAGAGGAGGGTTTAGACGCGACCTGCAATCAACTGAAAATACAATAAAAACAACTCTATCATCTCTTTCTCCTCTGGCTTTAACCAGGCAAGTAATTGTATAAGCAAGCGTAAGCACGAAGGTAGACAGATGGAGTGGCTTTCCATGAGCACTACTAGACAAATTAGCCTTGTCTTTAAGCTTATTGATATCTTCGTGTCTGAACTCGAAAGTTGCTCGAACCAAATCATCGGAAATTGGTACAATGGTTTGCAACGTTTTCAAACTTCTCTTCGAACCCTGATTTTCATGACCAAAACCTTCAATTTCAAGCCATCGCTTCAAATATATCAGGTCAAGTCTGGTTGGGTCCTTAATAACACTCCTGTCAAGAAATGGGGTTAGATTAGGCGGCAAATTAGATGGTACCTCTGCTTTACCAGCTAATAATATTTCTTTGCATAAATAGCCCCATGACTTGACAAACATGAATAGGGCTTTACCATCAGTCACCCCATGGTGGACTCTAAACCCAATGCTGAAACCCTGATCTGGAAACAGGGTTATTTGGAAAGATATCATTTCTGCTATTTCCTCAGATATCATCAATTCAGGAACCAAACAATGCAATTCATTTGCTCTGTAGATTTCACTGCCAGTGAGGGTGTGGAAGTTATGTGCGTTGGACTCGGCAACCGTGAGTGAAACGCCGTCGTTTGGAGTACTGTAGAAGATGATGGGCTTGGGGGAATCGGATGACCACTTGAGCTTGCCAGCAAGAGGGAGGTAATGAAGGAGTGCAAGAGAAAGAGATTGCTTCAGTTTAGGGACGATTTCCCAGTAGAAATGGCAAGGGGATGCGGCTGACTCGGTGAGTT
This sequence comes from Corchorus olitorius, assembly GCA_001974825.2. NCBI lineage: Eukaryota > Viridiplantae > Streptophyta > Magnoliopsida > Malvales > Malvaceae > Corchorus > Corchorus olitorius. Next base: position 8,959 of record AWUE01022594.1, on the reverse strand, counting down.
GGTAGAACAAGACAACATCGACGGGAGGAAACTTGAACCAGAATATGTCGAAGAATGGGAGGGGAAAAGAAATTCCGTTATTGGCTGATTTTGGTGAGTTAAAGGACGGAGAAATTCGAGTGATTTCATGTATTTGTATTGGTTTTACTTTTAATGATAATGCCATGGCAGATTAAGAAACACGAGCTTGACAGAAATTAATAAAATCTCTGTGGCTCTAAACTTTAGAAATGGAAATGGCCAATGTGTTATGTGTGTGTGTATAAAAGTTTCAATGTTTCTATCTCAAAAAAAAAAAAAGTTTCAGTGTTTCATTTTATTTAAAGTGCCATGTGACGGCATGACCAATAGAATAATAACAACATGGTAATGATTTGTTGGTAATCACACCGATTCAGGATCGAGTCGTCGACCCAAGTGGGAAGGATTTTGTTAATGTTGATGAACTATTATTGAATTATTATATACTACATAACGCCTTCAATTATGATGATGAAACTATCATTGGAGTTTTGGTCAAATCAGTGGGGGCTTAAATTTAAAATGATGATGATCCCTCGATCAAAAAGAATTTAAAATTGTAAGAGATAAGTTTTATGTTTAAAATTTAAGTTTGTAAATTTGAATTGAATTTTTAACTATACGTTGTTATAATGAAGAGATAAGATAGATTGCTTTAAGTGTTTGATAAACATCAAATACCACTTTTGTATAAAAGTTTTGTAACTAATCAATTGTAATATGATACAATTTTCCCTTATTCCCTCAAATACCACCTCTGTTTTAATCAGCAATAAACTTCTGTATGGTATCAGATTTTTCAATCTAAATCAAGCTAACGCTTTTCTGATCCTGGTAACTAGCAATCTGATCATAATCATGTCCGCTGCCAACACCACCACAAACCAACCTGCTAATGCTCCCATCTCCATCAACGCTAATGCCCAGCTTCCAATAGAACTCACATCCAAAAACTTCACATCGTGGCGTGCCCAGTTTGACGCTTTACTCCAAGGGTTCAACCTTGCTGGATACGTTGATGGTATGATCGAGGCAAAAACAACCCTATTTTTATGGTTATTTTACTATGTTTTGGATCAATTTATGCTTAAATATATGTTATTTTGTTAATATTTGTGTTTTGAGTCTTTATGAGATGTGAAATTGAGAATTTGTTAATTTTCACTACTTTTGGAGCTATTTTGATGACTTTTTACACATATATGAGCAAAGTAATTTTGAGTATAGAATTGGAGATTCGAAGTTCGTGTTTGAAGACTTATTGAAGATAATTTAAAGATTTGAATATCATTGAAGAATTATCTCGAGAAGCAAGAATTGAAGAATGGAGTTTTAATTACGAAGGATTGAAGACAAGCCATGAAGAAGCCCGGAAGCTAAGGAATTTTGGATATTTTTTATGGGATTATACTAAACCCATATAAGCCCATAATTGGAATTAAAATCCCAATTTGTACCTCCTATATCCAAGGATATATCCAATTTCCGTATATTTCCGCTTCTAATCCTAACAGGATTAGGATTCAGCGCAGTCTCGGTAGAAAAATCATAACTTTCTGCTTAGACCTCCGTTTTAGGCCCGTGAGTAGGCTTTGGAAAGCTAACTCCGAGATCTACAACTTTCTTTGAAGTCCAAGACCCAGTTCTGCCATCTTTAAGCCCAAAAACGTCGTCGAAGTCCCTGCTTGATTCTAGAAAATTCCAGGATCCTATTTTGACTAGGATTTCAACTCTAGGAAGACTTTTAAGCTAACGCGGAGTCTAAGTTAGCCTCAAAAACGTCCTAGACTCCTTTCCTACTTAGAATTGGATTTTCTAGGGTTATTTTTCTCTATAAATATCCACCTTAGGTCTAGTTTTTTGATGTATGTAGATCTAGAGATTTTATTTTGAAGAATTGTTGAAGATTTGGAGGAGAAAGACCTAGGAGCCGCTGCCCCCCTCTTCTTCCCTTCCATAGATAAGTTTTCTTCTTATTCTTTGGATGCTCACTCAATTCATGAGTGAGTAATCCTTTTCTTTTCTCCAATGTAGAATTTAATTGATCGCTTGACTTATATCATGGTGAGATTTTGTGCTTTTATATGAAAATTAATAGGGTATTTCTTAATATCTCTGCATGAATTTTATGTTGCTTGTTTTGATGGATTGAAGCGCGCACTTTCTTGATAAATTAAGTAGCATTAGCTAAATTAAAATCTTGAAGGATCTTCGGATTTAATTGTGTGGTAGCAATTGGAAGCGAAGGATAAGGGATTTAAGAATCTTTGACCAATTTTTAATTCGCCATTGTGCTTGTAAATTACTAGATCTTAATGCTTTATTCTTGAGTAATTATCACACTGGATCAAGAGGTAATTTTTTTAAGAATAAAAGGGATAATTCACACTGGATCAAGAGCTTTATCTAATTAAGGTAATTTAGGATTAAATTCCAAGCAAGCTATCCATTGTTTTCATAATCTTTAGATATCAAAGATCCGTGTTATTGTTGTCAAGAGGGATATTAATTCTATGTTGGAGGGTTTTCTTAATTATTTTCTCAATTTATCTTCTGCTTTCTAATTAATTGTTTTCTTTAATTTTCATGATTTCTTTCTTAGATAATTTTAATTATTAGTTTGATTTGATTAAATCCTACTTTAAAAATCTTCTTTATTTTATTTGTTTGTTTAAGAAAAAGAATAATAACTTATCTCTCTGTGGGATCGACCCCTACTTGCCCTAGCTATCTTTAGTTAGTCATTGTTGGGATTTTTATTTTTATGATTTGCTGACGACCGATCATGGTACCATGAAATCACCAGCCAAAGAAATTCAGAAAGATGGTCGAACCATTGTCAATCCCGATTATGCCTTCTGGCTCCGGCAGGATAAGTTGATCCTTCATGCCATAATTGCTTCTACCTTTGAAGCAGTCTTGCCTTATGTTGCATTTTCTACTTCGTCTTATGACGCTTGGCAAAAACTTCTTAAGCTTTATGCAAATAAAACTCGGTCCAGAATAATGGATCTGAAGAGTTCACTTACCTCCACTAAGAGGAATAATCTACCTGTGGCTGAGTATTTCCAAAAAATGAAGCACATCGTTAATGAGCTACACCTAACTGGTACAGTTATTGATGAGGATGATCAGATCCTCTATATTCTAAATGGCCTTAGCCCTGAATTCAGAGAAATATCCACTGCAATCAGGGCTCGTGAGACCTCAATTTCGCTAGAGGAGCTTCATGACAAGCTCGTATCCTTTGAGAGTCTGCTCAGGCAAGAAGCAGAAATGTCCAACATTCAGGTTCCAACTGCAAATCTGGCTAAAAGAGGTTTCAATCGAAACTACTCCAATAATTATCGAAGACCAGCTAAGTCCTTCAATGGTGGCTTTAATAGAGGCTCTGGCTCCAATGATAACAAGTCCACTTGCCAACTTTGTGACAAAGTTGGTCATTCAGCCAAAACCTGCATCAAAGGGCGCTCATATTTCAGTTCCAGACCTAGTGCTAACTATGCCAATGCTATGTCGTCCGGGAAGACTTCGTGCCTGGACTTCGGCGCTTCACATCATGTCACGGCTGATCTCAACAATCTCCTTTGAATATGATGGAACCGAGACAATTCAAATAGGTGATGGGACAGGTTTGTTGATTACTCACACAGGTGATACTGAGCTTGTTTCTTCTGATCATTGCTTCAAGCTAAATGAAGTATTATGTGTTCCAAATATCGCACAGAATCTTGTCTCAGTTTCAAAATTTTGCAAAGCAAACATGGTATATGTTGAATTTGATGCTAATAAATTTCTGGTTAAGGATTTGCAGACAAAGGCAGTATTGACGCAGGGGTTGAACGTGGATGATGTGTACCAGTTCCCTGTTGAGCCTCAACAAATAAAGCCAATTGCTTTGTCCACAGTTCGTGTCTCCACCCAGGATTCACATCAACGTCTAGGTCATCCATCCAAATTGATTCTTCATCGTGCCATCAAAGATTTTTCCCTTCCGCATTTATCAAAGGATTTCAATTCTTGTAACTCTTGTCATTGCAATAAGAGTCATAAACAGTCTTTTGGTGTATCTTCGTTAAGTAGTTATAAGCCTTTGGAGCTTGTTTACACAGATATTTGGGGTCCTGCACCAATCACTTCCGAATCAGGCCACAAATACTATGTAATTTTCGTTGATCACTTTTCCAAATATATATGGTTGTTTCCCTTGAAAAACAGGTCTGATCATTACTTATTATTTCCAAAATTTAAAGCCATTGTTGAGAAATTTTTTGGGACATCTCTCGTTACTTTATATTCTGATGGGGGTGGGGAATATGAGAAACTAAAGAAATTTTTGCAGCCTCATGGTGGCTCACATTTGCAAACCCCACCTCATACCTCTCAACACAATGGCTTTGCAGAGAGACGCCATAGACATGTTGTCGAAACCGGCTTCACTCTCTTACACCAAGCCTCACTTCCCCTTGAATTTTGGGACTATACCTTTCAAACTGCAGCATATCTTATAAACAGAATGCCCACACCAACGTTAGAATTTCAATCACCATTCCAGGTACTTTTTAAAAAGGATCCTAGCTACCAAAAATTAAGATTTTCTGGATGCCTATGTTACCCATGCCTTCGACCCTTTAACACAAACAAATTCCAACCACGCTCAAAACCATGTGTCTTTCTTGGCTACTCAAGCAATAAAAATGCCTTTCTTTGTCTGGATGTTGAGTGCTAAAAAATCTTTGTTTCAAGAGATGTTGAGTTTGTTGAAAACAAATTTCCTTATAAAAAATTCCAGTCTTCCTCTAATCAAGAGTTTGAGTCCACTGCCAATTCCTTTTTAACTAATCCTAATCTTGTTGTTCTCAATCCAAATTCCTTTGCAGAGTCCACAACGCCATCCACTTCAACTCTGGCACATCAACACACTGCTGGTAACGTTCCAAACCTTGAAATAGCTCAACTTCAATTTGATGACTTACATACAGGTGCAAACAATAAAGTAATAGAGCCTCCATCACCATTAGCAACTCAGCAGGCAACCAATACTCATTCTATGATGACAAGATCTAAAAACAACATTGTCAAGCCAAATCTGAAAATCTTCTTGGCCACAAAGACTTCTGCTTCTGAAATAGAGCCTACTTGTGTATCCCAGGCAATTAAAGATTCGAATTGGCGAGCAGCCATGAACGATGAAATCAATGCTCTTATCAAGAACTGTACATGGCACCTAGTTCCTCCTTCCTTTGAGCAAAACCTTATAGGCTGCAAATGGGTATCGAATCAAGAGAAATCCCGACAACACCATCTGTAAATATAAGGCAAGGTTGGTTGCCAAGGGATTCCATCAGCGTCCAGGAACTGATTTTGCTGAAACATTTAGCCCTGCAGTCAAACCAACAACAATTCGGCTTGTACTCTCTCTTGCAGTTCAATCTGATTGGCAATTGCTTCAATTAGATGTTAACAGCGCATTCCTCCATGGAACACTCTCTAAAGATGTCTTCATGAAGCAACCACCAGGCTTTATAGATACTGCATATCCGGATTATGTGTGTAAACTTGGGAAATCCATTTACGGATTGAAACATGCACCAAGGGTGTGGTACAATTCATTGAGTTCATTCCTTATCCAATTTGGTTTCCAACAATCAAGGTCAGATTCCTCTTTTTTGTTTACACAAACAAGGATGTCATTGCCTATTTTCTTGTTTATGTGGATGATATAATCTTGACCGGAAATTCCAAGAGATTCTTACATGACTTTGTTGACTTCTTATCTCAACGATTCTCACTCAAGGATCCAACTCCTTTGAACTATTTTCTTAGTATTGAAACCAGAACCATTGCTACTGGAATGTTCCTATCTCAAAAGAAGTATATTTCAAATTTGCTGCAACGAATAAGCATGTTGGATTCCAAGCTTGTTCACTTTCCAATGGCTTCATCTGCTTCTCGAACTCTAAATGGTGGCACCTTGTTGTCAAATGCTATAGAATACCGTAGTGTTATTGGAGCCTTACAGTATTTATCTCTTACTCGAGTGGACATCTCTTTTGCGGTTAGCAAACTTGCTCAATTCATGCACCAACCTATAGACTTACATTGACAAGCTTTGAAACAGGTTCTTAGATACCTCAAAGGAACGTTGTCTACTGGTCTTACAATCTCAAAGTCAGCAACTTCATCACCCTCACTTAATGCCTATGCTGATGCAGATTGGGCAGGAGACACCAGTGGCCGGAAGTCTACATCTGCCTATCTCGTCTACTTCAATGGCAACCTCATCTCATGGAAGTGTAACAAGCAAAAGTCTATGGCCAGATCATCTACTGAAGCCGAGTATAAGGCAATTGCAGGAGCCTCAACTGAGCTATCTTGGGTTCAAAATCTACTCTTTGAACTTAAAGTGACTATATCTCATACTCCTACAATATTTTCTGACAACATAGGTGCAACTTATTCTCGGCAAACCCTTCTTTACACTCTAAGATGAAGTATATTTCAATTGATTTTCATTTTTTCAGAGATAAAGTTCAAGCAAATACTCTTCAAGTACATGTCTCGACTCATGATCATCTAGCAGATCTTCTGACCAAGCCTCCACCTCGATAGCAATTTCAAAAACTGCAGTCCAAGATTGGTGTTGCATCTTATTCCACACCATCTTGAGGGAGCGTGTAAGAGATAAGTCTTATGTTTAAAATTTAAGTTTGTAAACTTTGAATTGAATTTTTAACTGTAAGTTGTTATACTGAAGACATAAGAGAGATTGCTTTAAGTGTTTGATAAACATCAAACACCACCTCTATATAAAAGCCTTGTAACAAATCAATTGTAATACGATACAATTTTCCCTTATTCCCTCATTGTAAACTCTCTGCTTTAACCAGCAATAAACTTCTATAAATATGACTTCTACCCTAATTCAAATTAAAAATATTATAATTAAATGGTCAACATGTACTCTTCCTACAACTTGTTGTCTAAAATAGTTTGGAAATTGGCTAAGAATCCTAATTGCTTAATGTTCACTATTCTTAAAGCCAAATTTTAATTAGTATGAATAATCTGACTTTGTTCCCTCAAAAAAAATAATCTCACTTTGAAACGCTAGTGTTGGAAATTGACTATCTTCCAAGCAGGTTGCAGTATGTTAGCAGCTCAGTACTTTTGTTTTAAATATTAACTAGGATCTCACCCGCACTACACAGCAGGCTGGGCAAATGTGGAAACAGTTTCTGTGGGAGTTCTTCGCAGTTTAGGTGGATTATCTGTTGTGTGATACATGCAAATTTATGTGTCTAAGTCTAATGAAGTAATGATTCTATATATTTTGAGGGAAATAAAAGTCATGGACTTCAAATAAAAAAGGTAAATTTAATCAAGTAGTAGTATAACTTTAAGGGGGCGTTTGGTTAGAATCACCCCTTAAATCACTAGTGATATAAGTTCACCAGTGATAATCCAGATCACCTTAGAGGGGTGATCAGGGGGTAATCCAGATTACCACACCAAACCAAAAAGTGTAACCAAACGGGGTGATCTGAGATCACCTGCCAAGATCACCCTAACCAAACGCCCCCTAAAAATTGTTGGACAACAAAAACTTTGATAATTAAAGTGCAAACAATAAAAGTGTAAACAAAAAAAGAGTTTCAGCATCCAAATAGCTGAATAATAGTACAAAATAGTTTTAAAGGCAAAATATGTAAGCATTGGAAATGTATGGCAGCTTTCGCTCTCCTCATCAATCTTCTGCTGAACTCCTTCCCTGGAGGCCGGAGGAATAGAGCACAAAAATTTAGAGGTGTTAGCCATCTAAGCAATGTACTTACAACACCTATTATCAACCAAATATGCAACAGCCTCAGCTAAAGCATTACTTATGAATATCTAATTATTAACATAAATTAAAACTTAATAAAGACTTGAGGTGCTTTTAGCTTGTGGAATTGCAAGAGGAATCAACCCTTGCCATGATCAAGGTGCAAGGTACCAGATATGGAAACAATTAGTCCCAAGAACTATCAATCACTATATTAGTTCCAGATATGCATTGAATATGATCAAAGCAAGTATCACATTCAAAAAATGTAAGTTCAAAATTTTCAACCCCTATTGTCACCATTATAATGACTAGTTTTCACTTCCATGTGCGGTGCACGTGACCAATCGTGTTTAAATTAAAAGAAAATTAAAATAATAATTGAAATTAATTATAAGTAAAACTGTTAAAATCTGATCCAACCTCGATAACCCGTCGCAATCCGACCGAATCTGATTTGATTAGAGAAATTAAACAACCCGAACATGTCCTATCCAGACCCGACAAACTCGTAACCCGAATAACCCGAGAAGATAACTCGATAACCCAAGAATATTATAAACTAAAACTATATTTTATTCAATGAAATACACATCACCTTTCAAAAATAAATAAATAAATAAAATACACATTTTTATAATTTTAACCATTTTAAATAAATTTAAGAATTAAACATTTAAAAATTTAAAGGCTGACCCAATTGATCCGAGTCCTAAACCTGAAAAATGCAAAACTCGAATGACCTAGAATCCGAGTAACCTGAGGCCAAAATCCGAACCTGCATGACCCTAAATCCAGCAAACCCGAGACCCGAATGACTTGAATCCATATGAGCCGAAACCCGAATGATCTGAGAAAATTACCTCATTCATATGACATGAACCCAGATGAGTATGACCCGAAACCCGTCGAACCCGCCCAATTGACTCCTCTAACTATTTTTTTTTTTTTGCGTCAACTCCTCTAACTTTATAATTCAAAGGAAATAATTGCATGTTACTATTCTTTTTATTTTTAAAAACTTTAAATTCTTGTTATACATTCCAGTATATTAAGGTATCAATACACACTCCAAAATTGAAAAAGGTCAATCACAATAATTAAATTTTAAAC
>AWUE01022593.1:0-12344 GCA_001974825.2 Corchorus olitorius | reverse complement strand
GTTCAAATTAGTTTATATTATAATCTTTTTGTTCAAATTAGTTTATATTATGATTGAAAAAAAGTCTCCAATTTTTTAAAATTAAAATGGTAAATTAAAATATTTATAGAAATATTGAATTTAATTAAATAAAAATAGAGTTTTTAGTAGAATAATTGTAAAAGTTTATTTCTTAAAAAAACTGTAAAATTTAAACAATGTCATTTAAGAAATATATTTTAAAATTTCTAATATATCTAAGTTTTTTAATTAAATTATTAAATTGATAAAAATAAAATAGGTATAAGGATATTAGATTTAATTAAATAAAAAAGAGTTTTTAGTTGAGTAAAACTATAAAAATATATTTAAAAAATTCTAATATATAAGTTTTTAATTAAAATAGTAAAATGGTAAAAATTAAATAGTTATGAGGATATTATATTTAATTAAATAAAGATAGAGTTTTTAGTTGAGTAAAACTATAAAAGTCTAATGGCATTTAAGAAATATATTCAAAAAATAAGGGTATAATGGGTGATTCAAAAGTTTTACAAGAGTATGTACTTTTTAATATAGTATAGATAAGTGGAGAATTTCATTTTTAACCAAAAACTCAATATAGAAATTATATTGTCAAGGATATCAATGTATAGCAACCCTACAAATCAGTCAAAAAAACAAATAAAAAATAATAGCGACTCATTTTTATGGAAAAAGTGATCAACGGATTATATATAACTGTAATAGTAGCAGATGCTTCAATTGTAGCTTGCAGCCACTCTTTGATAAAACTAATGTGGTTCTCAAATTTTTTTCATACCAATATTCTTATATACTAGTCCCAGTACCTGTATTCCGTGTCGGGGTTGTGAAGGGAGGGAACAGTTAGTTATGAACATATAGGTATCAGCTGTAATGATAGTTGACTTTGCGTAGCTTGTAACTGTTGTATTTGCTATGGACATCGGAAGTATAAAAAGGATATATGCAAAATATTTAGTTGGTATTTTTTTAAGCTTAGGTCTATGTTATAAATAATGATCGTGAATCAAAATTAGATAGATTGTCATGCGAGACCACCAAATTTCGGAAACATTTTTGAGTACTAAATCCTCAAAATTGGCTTTCGAGTCCTTAATGAAAGTTGCAAGTCATTAAATTATCTTTCAATATACACTTGAATCGCATTGATTGGACAAATAGAACAAAAAGCAAAAGAATTAAAGTCGAAGCGTTAAAGCGTCAAAGGCAGAATTTGTAAAGGATTAAATAGCATAAAGCATAAAAGTATGGGGGTCATTTGATAAATAATCCAGGGAAAAAAATATTTTTTTATGGAGACCAAACATAAAAATTCCCTCTTGAACTCTCCACGAAACTCATTAATCAAATTAAGCTTTCAGGCCCTTGACGAAAGTCATATATCATGCAATAACCTTTTAACCGACACTTGAATAACTTCAATCGGACATGTGGACTGAAAATTATACAATATTATATAGTCTGGCAATCGAGACAATAAAATTTCATAAGCAATTTTTAGAATCAAAACATTAAAATTGGCTTTGGAGTCCTTAATGAAAGTTGTAGACCATGAAATTACCTTTAAATAGGCACCTGAATTATTATCATGATTGGACAAATAGAAAAAAAAAAAAGAATTAAAGTCGAAACATTCAATCGTCCAACCCATAATTGTAAAGGATTAAATAGCATAAAGCATAAAAGTATGAGGATCATTTGATAAATAATCGAACAAAAAATGATTTGTTTATTGAGAGTGGGACCCACCAAATAGTAACTTTATCCTAAAGTTCCCAAAACGCCCTGAACAATCAACAATAATAATAAAAATACCGAGCATGAAAGTACCGAAATACCCCTAACAATTTGTTCTTCGGTGAATGTGGTGTATCTTATAGCTCGACAAATAATAACAAAAATATCGAGCATGAAAGTACCGAAATGCCCCTAACAATTTGTTCTTCGGTGAATGTGGTGTATCTTATAGCTCGACAAATAATAACAAAAATACCGAACATGAAAGTAACGAAATACCCCTAACAATTTGTTCTTCGGTGAATGTGTTGTATCTTATAACTCGACAAAAGGATAATTCCATTTTTAAGTTTAATATATGTTATGTTATGTTATGTTATATATATTATTATTATATATATATATATATATATATATATTGACTATAACGAATAATGGGGGAGAATTTAGGTGAAACATTAAATACCCATAGTAAATTACCTTGCTTAATTGATCAATTTCTCTGCAAACATAGAGTTAGCAAGCAAAAACAAGAAGTAAGCAGAATTGTTTAATTAGATCAACCAATTAGTATTCAAAGTATAAGAACTCAACATATTGTAGTTCTCTTTGTTTATTGTTTAATAACAATACTACAACCCTTTTCATATCAGTAACTAGGCAGCAGATTAGAAGACATGAACAAACTTACTTGTTTCTACAACATTTTATACTCATTATCAAACTTAAGAAAGCTACAGTTAGCGAAGAAGTGACAGGCATGCAGAAAATTTAGGAAATTGGTCCCAACAACTTGCCATAGCATAAAAATAATTCTTTTTGAGCCCCTATGTGTTTTTCTATATTATGTTCCTCCTTCAAAATGTAATTGAGACTTACCATTTTCATAAGAGTTAGGTAAAATAATGTTTAAGCTACAGGGGAAAAATTAAACTTATTAAAGTAAACTACCATAGAATTACCATGAATTCATTAAACTAAAGTAGGCTCTAGAGATCATAACTTGCAGATATGATAAAAACTGAAAAAAAAGAAGGAAATTCCAAGAATTCGCTGAATTAAAAACTTGGATTAAAAAGATGCAGCTACACTTAATGAGATGAACATCTAAATGCTTTGCATTTAAATAAAAAATATGACGTACAGAATGATTAGACAAAAAGAAAATAGATTCACTCACCTCATACTAACAACTCCTCTCAACCTACAAAAATTGCACATGAGAAAAAAATGAAATTAAGGCCAACTGTTTTGATTAATAGCAAGTTAAGCAATATGGCTATTAAAAGCAAAGCCAACCTCTACAAACCCCCCCCCCCCCCAATAAATCAGCAATAACACAATCATGTTACAACCATGCTCAAACTAAAATTTTGAGAATGTGGATCTGGAAACATATCCACCAACAATATAATAGATATATATTTATGTAAAACTAAAATTCATCTGAACAACATAAACATATGAAATTAAACTGAAATCAAATGAAGGATTCCGTCACCAATCATGAAAGAAGAAAGAATTTACACCGCCAAATTGAAATTCGACAGGACAATAATCTTCTTCTTCTTCTTATTTTTTCCCCTGATTTAGTCTGTTTTGCATCATGCATTTTCCATGGGACATGAGTGAACATCTGTATGACTACATGGTCTATTGTTTTTTGAGTCAAGGTTCCTACTTCATTGATCTTTTAAATTTACTTATAATTCATGTGTTTATAGAATTTTAATGAACCATGCAGTCAATATGAGATTGAATTTGAAATAGACTAATGAGTCATGTTCCAGTCTCATAAGAATGTTTAAATTAATACCTTTTCTGGGTGTGATATTGATAGGTGGAACCAATATGCCAATCTATTCACAGCTCTCTTCCTTTCCGGTTAGTACTAGTAATTTGCCACGTGTTTCACACGTGGTCTTGAAAATTTTGTTGAAATTAATTTTAACTATCTACTGCATGTAAATGTATAGTTCATTTTTATATTGTTAAGTAAATCTATAAGTTAGAATATTCATAAAGCAATATAAATAAAAAAAATATTATTTGTATTAATAGTATGTTTATTTATTCAGTAATAACTTAATAATTTAAGGTCAGTGCTTAACTCTTTATAAACATCATAATTGATTTTCTTTCATATAACAACGATGGTTATTTGAGATGTTGAAGTTTTTTTTATTGTCAAGATTAATGTATCAATAAAGTTATTCTGAGACTGAAAAAGATTATAAGTTTATATAACTATTTATATGTATAAGGTTTCCGGATGCACAATAATTGATAAATGATACATGCATGTCAACCATTCAAGCCGTGTTTGTACAGTTTGCTAAACTCTACTGATAGTGGATGAAATGATTTTTCAATTTTAATATATTTATCAATAAATTTCAAATATGAAAAATAGATAAATGGCTAAAAAAATGTCCTCTAGTGTTTAATGTGTAAAGGTAGCGCATGCATGAGAAAGATACACGAGGCTTTTATTTCCAGTTAAATATTATTTGTTCGATTTGGAAGATTTGTCAAAATGTTATGATTAAAATATTTAGATTTAAATTGAGTAGAAATAAAAAAATTTAGATTTAAACTCTATTCGTATTTGTCTTTGTACTCCTCAAACTTTATTTGCACATATTCTCTTAATGCTTTGGATATTCTCTTAGTTTTTTACGTGCTTTACACGTCTATTAAAAAAATTGGTTGAAAATTCATGTAAAAAAAATTGGTTGAAAATAATTTATTAGAAGTTTCATATCCTGTCATTTATAATTATTCAAAATACTAAATTTGACTAATTTTTGCTTGAATGTAAAAATAAAAAAAGATTGACACCTAATTTATTTGTTAAAAATTAAAACTTATAAGTGATTGCTTAATCAAAAATAGGGATTTGTAGGTAATTAATCTTTGCTATTAATTTTTATCAACAAATTCATTAACCTTTCATTATAATTATTTTTTTTTAGCATTTCATCAATAATTGATACAATCAAATTTACAATCCAGTTACTGCAAGAACTATATGTAGATCATCAAAAAAGTTATACATGTACTAACAAATTCAACTATCTTTCATTGTAAGTAATTTTTGTAATAATGAAAGATAATCAAATTTACAATATCTAAATACTAAAAAAATATTATAAGTTAGATTTAAAAAAAGTATACGTAATTTTGGTCACAATCTCAACGATAATTTAGTAACCTTTCATTATAAGTAATTTTGGTCATAATCTCATCAATAATAGAGGTTATCAAATTTACAATACCAAGTTAGTTTCCGTTATCAAATCCTTAACAGTAGTTAAGCGTCAATATTTAAACTCGAATGATCAAAATTTACCAAAAAAAGTTATTCTTGCAGTATTGTATATATACTTCTAATTAATAGTATTTATTCATATTTGGAAAATATAAAATATAGTATAATTTTATCACAGTTCCAGTGGGCAAGATTGCCTTCCAGGTTCCACCCTTTCCAAATTTTTTTCAAACTTTGATTTGGCCTTTAATTGCTCTTCTTTCACCATTAAGCTCTAAACATGTTTTTGGTAATTTACATTTTCTTTCTAAAGGTGCGACAAATTAATACTATATGTTGATTTTAGAAATATTCACGTGTGATTATACCATAATACGGAGGTGAGTCTTTTCTTATGATTATGCGCTTATTCCGTTTGATTATACAGAAATCAATGGAAGTAACGATTTCTATAGGCTATCAAAATAGAGATATCTTTATATCTAGTAGCATTTTAGTAATTTTAGTAACCATTGCATCACTAATGGAGATAATCAATTTTACAATATAAAATTATTAAAAAGCTATATACATACTAACAAATTCAATAACATTTTATTATATGTAATTTTTATAAGTAATTTTGTTATTTATTTCATCAATAATTTTTTTTGGCCAAATTTCATCAATAATGAATGTTATCAAATTTACAATATTCATCGGTTAAAAGAAAGTTATGTAAGTTATTAAAAATGTTTGATATATCACCAATAAATTTGTACTGGTTATCAAGAAAACTATACATGTCTGAACAAATTAAATAACATGTCATTATAACTAATTTTGGTGATCCTTTGATAAATAATGGAGGCTATCAAATTTACAAAATCTAATTACTAAAAAACCTAGGCAAGTGATCAATAAGTTATACATTTACCAACAAATTCAGTAAACATTCTTTATAATATTTTTTTAAAAAAAATTGTTAGTTATTTCATTACTAATGAAAGTTATCAAATTTACAACCCAATATTGAAAAAGCTAAATAAGTTATCAAAAAGCTAAATAAGTTATAAAAATGTTATATGTGCACAAAAAAGTCCAATGCCCTTTCACTGAAAGTTACTTAGTAATTGTTTCATCAGTAATACATTGACTCCTAAATTCAATAAGCATTCTTTATAAGTTATTTCAAAAAAATGAAAGTTACTTTGTAATTGGCCAAATGTCCAATTTGGACTTAAACCTTTCTAAACTTGCTCAATTTGAGGCTAAAACTTTAAAGTGTCTCAAATTGAGTCTAAACGTTAGCGAAATCAACCAAATTGGGTCTAAATTAGACGGTGTTCTGGTTGTAAAACGCACGCACCGTTACCGTCTCTGTTTTAGACTCAAATTAGTCAACTTTTGAAAGGTTTAGCCTCAAATTGGTGGTTAAAAATTCCAGGTGGATGCGTATTTTCTTTTACTAAAGTAACGTGTGAACTTCAATTCCAAATTTCTGTCTAAATTAGGCTCGAATTGGTTGGTTTTGGAAACATTTAGGCGCAAATTTTTACGTTTTAAAGGTTTAAGCTCCAATTGAGCCAGTTGGCAAACGTTTTAGCCCCAAATCGGATATTTGCCCTGTAATAATTTCATTTTAATTGCAATATATTATAAATGATTTTTGTTACCATTTAATAAATATTGAATGTTATTAAATTTATGTAGGACAATTATTTTGGGACGAAATGAGTAAATAATTTAGGGTAACCATTTCTATCAATAATAGAGGTTAGCAAATTTACAATACTGGTTATGAAAAAAAATACATTTCTATTCAAATATAAAGGATATACATTTTTATCAATTAATCTAGTAAGCGCTTATGTCACGCCCCGACCAGAAAGTCGAGCACGGACAACCGCCATGTTGCCTCGAAACACGTGCCGGCCGGTCACGCGCACCAAGACTCCACGAAGCGTCAATACCAGAAGAAAACAATGAAAACAGAAATTGATTATAAGGTTTAAAACAAAAGTTTCCCAATCAGAATAAAAGCGGAATCGTCAAAAACCAAAATAATATAAGTGTTTTAACAAATCGAAAATCAAATCAAATCCAATTCAGTGAGTTAATAGATAAGGAATAATAAGAATCAAGACATGAGGATGGCAATGAGCTAAGACAATGCCAGTGGGACCCGTTACGTAGTGAGAAGTACCTCTAAAAGCAGTGATAACAGCCTATGCCACCGAGTCGCTCGAGGAAACGCAGAGTTTTAACTAACCTGAAATCACAACGAGAATTTGAAAGGGTGAGTATTCCTAAGAATACTCCGTGAGTGCAGAGAGCTAACTAACACCGCATTAAGAGTGAAGTGCATGGCCAATCTAAAATACATAATTTATTATCAAGATATGAGATTTCATTGGGACTCTTTAGTCATTTACAAAACTAAAGATAATCATCTTCAATCTAGTCAATTTATCAAAATAATAGCAAACTCTAGCATTTCAAAACATATACATATACGTCAAAAGATCATATTTCGCACATTAATATTGCATGCCAAAAACAGCAGTAAGTGTACATTTGAAACCATAGCCCCAATTTGTATAAAACCAATAATCATCAATAAAACTCATGCATTCATGCCTAAAATAAACAATTATTTCAATCAAATCAATTATGGCCTGTCAAATTAGAAATCAGCAGTAAAAATCATGGATTCCTTTACCATATAACAATATATGTGTATATTAAAATATGTTTCGCCTCATTTTTATTCAAAGCATAAAATAAATCCATCAATTGAATGGCTGAAAACCAAGTCATAAATCCAACTTCTGCTTCCAAAATAGTTTGCCATCAAAACATATCCTTTTTATAAAACAAATGGGCTGCCAATAAAACCTATCCGGAGTGACCTTGGCCCGAGTGAACCTCCGGAACCGTCAGGGGCATTTTTGTCATCATCAAATAATCAGTAAAAATGTCATTTTCTTATTTTTCCAAATACAAGCCCGTTCCCCTGACGTTGGCTTGGGTCCGGTACTGCGTGGTGGCCGCAACACACTCAATTTAGCTCTCCCATGCACACGCCGAACCGGTATATATAAATATGGCATGTCGGGCCTGGAGCGACGAACCATGTGGATCCATAACACAATAACCATGATCCGCCTAAAATATTAAACTACTAGCTAATATACCACCAAATTAGACATACGTACTCCCTAAACTGCGTCCATTCTACGAGCCCTATGCTTACCAACAAGTTCTTAACTCATATTTAGTAAGTAATATCATATATATATATCAAAATCAATATTAAAACATCCATTAAAAACCATTTTCATAAGTATATGGCAAATATAATCATTTATCAAATAATTAACCTATATTTAGGCTCACAAATAAACAGTCGACTTATTCTATTTCAAATCACCAAATCAATTCAACATCAAAATCCAGTATCAAATATCAAAACAGACCAAATCATGCAACAGGCCATCATGAGATTTCACCATGCACTTAAACCATTCAAGAAAACCTTATTAAACCATGCTCTTAAAAACAATATTTATAAAACATGAGAGCATTTTTCAAAGCATTTTTCTTAATGAAATGAAGATAGCTACTAAACACTCACAGTTCGGGAGGTTCGTATACAACCGCTAATTTCCTTCTGGTTGTATTGATGTACTATAAACCCCTTTCAATTTGAATCCTAAACATTCAGGAGTACAAGATAATTAGAACAAATAACGGCATTAAAGTTTTAGACAAACTCTATTTTACAACAAAGGTCTAACGTAGCGGCACTTCGCAAAAACAGTCACATCTTGCTCAATCCTTTACCAAATCATACGAAACCACTTCCATTTGAAAGACAATTCATTATACTAAAATTTATTCCAATGAACCATCCTCAAATTCCTCCTCCATCATAATCAAAATTCAGGTGATTCCAAAATATTTTAAAAGTGTCCTGTTTTTAGGTGAAACCTGTGCAGCTATAAAAACGACCATTTTTCTCTATCTTAGACTTAACATTTCTAACTCGATTCCTTCTACAACGTTGTAGAGGACTCAAAACTACTACAAATTGGGCGCAAGAATGACTTAATTTGGATTTATGAAGGCTAAGATATGCTCGAAAAAGGCTGCAAAAATGCACCAATACAAAATGGTTCTGCCATTTTCAGATTTGCGAAGGTTGGGGAAAATGAGCATAACTCAATCAATACTCAATCAAATCAGGCGAGACCAAAACCAAATGAAAGCTAATTCATTGAGCTAAAATTGATTCCAAAGAATCCACATCAAATTCGCACTATAACCATTTCAAATTTAACCTCAAAGTCAGTTTTCCAGTTTTGGAGCTCAATTCAGTGACATTAACTTCGGAGTCTCATAACTCCCAATCCAAGCAAAATTAGCAAAAACAGCATTTCACAAAGTTTGTTCCAAATTCAATTTTCTATAACACTGCCAAATTTCATAATTTTTCGATATCGTTTTCTACTACAAAGAACATCAAAACAGAACGTGGGAATACGTTCTCAAACAAGACTTTTACCAAACATTTTAGACCTTAAACTCTCCAATCAAACCAAGTCTATTTTACCTCAAAATTTCCAGATTATTGCTTCCTCATAAACTCATTTCAAAGCTTAATTTACCTAATAATATTTTCAAGAAATTAATATAGCATTTAAACCATAAGTGAACCTCAATTAGCTTAGTTACCAATGTTCAAAGCAAACAATTCAATCACACACCATACCAATCTATTTTCACCCTTAGTACTTATTAAATACAACTTTGAAAAACCCTCTACCATAGTTCAAAACTTACCATCATTAAATTCCAAGAATGAACTCTTGAAGCCTTAACTCATCTACAATACTTCCATTCATGCATCCTTGAAATAAACCAAAGATTAGTTTGATAAAGTCATAAAAACATGAATTCACTAACTCTTTATGAAAGAATTTACTTACACCCTTTCAAGCTCCAAAACCCATCAATCTCTTAAGACTTTAACATGTAAGATCCTCCAATTCCTTCACCATCATCTTAAATTGGCATGGGGGTATGAAAGCCTAAGTAGTAAGGATGAATAAAGTGTATATGCATTCAAGGTTTAGATTCAAATGGGTGGAGAAAGAGTAGAGAGAGAAAGCTTGATGTTGTTATTAACGGAGGAAGGAATTGAAAGAGAAGGAGAAAGAAAAGAGAAGATGATAGAATGAGGAATAGGGTGGTGACCGGGTAGTGGGGTTGCCACTCCACATATTATTAATTTTTTTTTGTCTTAGGTATAATTATCAACATAACCCTTGATCCTTAATCTCCTTTCAATTTAGTCCCCTTTCTTTTCCTTTAGTCCTTAAGTATCGATAAATTAGTCCAATTATTTCATAATTTTTCAAATCTCTAGTTTTCCTAATAATATTCCCATATTCAATTATCCATAAATGATTTCATTTCTTCATGAAAACCCCAAAATATCTTTTTAGCATATAAATCCTTTAAATTGTATTTCTCTCAATTCAACCCTTTTTTTCCAAAATTACTAAGTACTTTCATATTGTTTCAATTCGGCTCATATTATAACAATTAATCCATTTGTAATTTCCCGACTTAATCTGATATACTCTAACAAACAAAATTCATGAACGTGATATTCGATTTAGTTTCTCTTGGTCACCATCGTCCCTTATTAAAGCAAATTTGTTTCTAGCATAAAAACTTGTTTATTTCATAAAATATTTCTAATCCATATATTAGATTCCTCTTGGCAGAAGCCAATGATACACCAGATGCCACTAATTTAGTCATAGTGTCACAGCTTAGCTTAAGTAACTTTGGTAACAATGTCATGAATAATGTAGGTTATCAAATTTATAGTACCAGTTACTTAAAATTTTATATAGACAGATTATTATATATGTTATGTGTACTATCCAAAGTAGTAAATTTTCGTTATAGTAACCACTTCCTCAAGAATGGAGGTATGAATTTTACAATTTTAGACTAAAAATTTAATATATTCCAACAAATTCAAAATTTAGTAATTGAATTTTGTAAATTTGATAATCTCCCCACAATAATAACTCTTTTAAAAAAATTCCACTACTAATTATAATTATAGGTAATTAGTTAACAAACATGTACTATATATGATATATTAATCTAAATATATATATATAATATATACTATATATTATTTTTAGTGAATATGGAAATTACTTAAAGGCCAAATTGAGGATTAATGTGGTGCCTCCTTTTGGCTTTTTTTGGTCTTTTCTCACTTTTCGGGTGACTAAAAAGGCCCTTGATAAATTTCATCCCTTACTTTTCCTCCTGCCTTTTTTGTAATTTAATATTTTTGTATTTATGATTAAGTGTGTTTTAATTATGTATTAATTGTGTGTGGATATTAGGATTTACCGATTCAACTCCTCTGCCGGAATTCCAAAGGATTGGTGCTATAAATGTATCTACCCGAGTTCATTAATTTAACAATTGCTTTGGAAATTAACTAAAAGGCCAAATTGAGAATTAATGTGGTGCTTCCTTTTGTCCTTTTTTTGTCTTTTCTCACTTTTTGGATGACTAAAAAGGCCTTCGATGAATTTTCTCCCTCACTTTTCCTGCTGCCCTTTTTTGTAATTTACTATTTTTATATTTATGATTAAGTGTGTTTTAATTACATATTGATTGTGTGTGGATATTAGGATTTATCAGTTCAACTCCTCTGCCGGAATTCCAAAGGATTAGTGCTGTAAATGTGTTTACCCGAGTTCATTAATTTAACAATTGCAATCAAGATTAAAAAATGACCTCAGCATACTATGTTTTTTTAGATAATCAACATACATTTCAAGCAACAATTAATATTAGTTTTATTTTGATGAATATCTAGAGATGGAGGAGTATAATATTAGCTTTATTTTGATGAATTACCTATCGATGGAGTAGAATTTAGGTAATGCACTTTTAGAATGAGAAAGAGGTCATGTGTTTTGCTTTATATATGCGAATTATTTGTTTCGATGTATGAGTTTCTCCTAATTGATTAACTTACAGCCAATGCAATATCTTCTTTCTAACTGACTTAAACAACTAAAAAAATATAGCCCTAATAAGAAGATAACTGCAGCACAAGCGCAGGACGCCCTACTTGTTGAATATTAATATCTAAAATCGTTAATCCAATTGTTGTTTCCTTTCATTCCCTTTGTTCTTTCTAGCCAGACAAACGTGTTTATGTGTTTTATCTAACTCTACGAGGCCGTTTGTTTTGATGTAATTTAATCACTTTCTATAGAAAGTATAG
>AWUE01022588.1:0-10308 GCA_001974825.2 Corchorus olitorius | reverse complement strand
GCAAGAAGTTGGTTCTTGACTCTACCATCAAAATCCATAACTTCTTGGAAGGAGATGGAGACCATGTTCCTGAACAAATACTTTCCAGAGGCCAAGCGAGCTGACGTACGGAGGAGAATCAGAACCTGCCAACAACTACCTGAAGAAAAGTGGCACCAATACTGGGAGAGATACAACAAAATTTGCGCGAGTTGTCCTTACCACAACCTAAGTGAAGCACTGTTGATTCAGAACTTCTATGATGGACTTATCTACGAAGATCAAACCTATGTTGATGCTGCTAGTGGAGGAGGCCTAACACTCAAAACCCCTGAAGAAGCAAGGAAACTACTCAACACTATGACGGAAAACATCCACCAGTTCAACATGATGGATGAACACTCAACAACCAAATCATTAGAGAGGGAATTTCTCACCAAAATAGAAGAAAGAATGGATCGCTTTGATACTGCGATTTCCTCTCTGGCGAAACAACAAGAGACTGTCACCAAGATGTTTACACAGTTTTTGAGTATGCAAAGAGAACCTCAATGCATACCTCAATCTGTCCAATCACCCTTAAATTCAACCCAACAAGGTTTGGCATTCAATTCAATCGAAGGAGCTCAACAGTGGAATGCGCTAAAGACGGAGTCACGTATCCTCCAGTACCTGTTTTCTCTGCTGCACCACCACCTGATGCCGTGGCCAACATTCAATTGCCAAGAAGGAAGGAGTTTCCGACCAAAAACAAGAGAGGTCAGCGCACTTCACCAGCAACCGCTGCTCAAATTCAAGCCGAAGAAGAATTGATGGAAGAGATGCAAGAGAAGTATGATCCAGTACCGTTCCGTCAAAGGTTTGCAATGCAACTTAATTCACTACGGAATATAGAGGTAAATATTCCATTACTTGATAAAGTTGTCAGAAAACCCAGGTACGCGAACTTTCTCAAAGAATTATGCATGACTAAGAGTAAGTTCTCTGAAAAATATGCTTGCATGAATGAGAATGCATCTGCTGCATACGAGAGAAAATTGCATCATAAATGTCATGATATAGGATCTTTTTCTATTCCTTGTAAAATAGGAAAGAATCAGATAGAAAAGGCCATGTGTGAATTCGGATCTCCAAACATCATGCCTTATTCTGTCTATTCACAATTGAAAATTGAACCTGTGACTAAAACTGATCTAACTATACAATTTGCTGATAGAACTAACATTAAACCTGAGGGTTTAGTTGAGGATGTTTTAGTGCAGATTGGAGATTTCGTTTTTCCTGCAGATTTCTATGTCCTAAAGATGAGTGAAGATGACCTTCACCTACCCCATTTGCCGTTGCTGCTAGGAAGACCTTTTCTTGCCACAGCCAGAACAAAATATGAAGTCCAAGATGGAAAACTCAGTCATGGAATTTGATGGGAAACTCATTGAATTCTATATTTATGAAGCCATGAAATCTCCTGCTGAAATTTATTCTATCTACGCCATTGATACCATTGAAGTCTGTTCCGAACAAGTTCAATCACTCCACCACGAAGATGAACTTGAATTGGTACTTACAAGGAGCCTAGATGACGAAGAAATCAAGGAAGCATAAGTCCAGACGTCAGAAGAAGTAGCAGAAACCATCAAGGATCTGAAGTCACTACGCCCTCTTGGAGAAAAAGAGTCAGTGTCCTATATCAACCTGGAGCCAACACTGACGCCTTTGCCATCCATCATCCAGCCGCCTGAAGTCAAGCTGAAGCCACTCCCTGAAGGACTTAAGCATGTCTTCCTTGGAGAAAGAGAAACTCTACCTGTTGTTATTTCAAGTAAATTAAATAATTTACAAGAAGAACAACTCATCCGAGTCTTGAAGGAATACAAGGAAGCCATTGGATGGACCGTAGCCGACATCAAAGGAATAAGCCCTACTGTGTGCATGCACCGAATCCGACTTGAAGATGATGCAGTACCTGTTCGACAACCACAAAGAAGACTGAACCTGAATCTCGCTGAAGTCGTCAAGGAAGAAGTTCTCAAATTACTTGGAGCTGGTCTAATTTATGCGATCTCAGATAGTAAATGGGTCAGCCCTGTCCAAGTAGTTCCAAAGAAATCCGGATTCACCGTCATAGAAAACAAAGAAGGAGAGTTAGTTCCTCAAAGACTGCAGAATGGATGGAGAGTATGCATCGACTACAGAAAATTAAACTCTGCAATAAGGAAGGACCACTTTCCACTACCATTCATCGATCAAATGTTGGAGAGATTAGCATGCAAGGCCTACTATTGTTTTCTGGATGGATACTCAGGATACTTCCAGATTCCAATAGCACCTGAAGACCAAGAGAAGACCACCTTTACCTGCCCCTTTGGTACGTATGCTTATACCAGAGTGCCTTTTGGTTTATGCAATGCACCTGCGACTTTTCAAAGGTGTATGATGAGCATCTTTCAAGATTATGTGGGAGAAAAGATGGAAGTCTTTATGGACGATTTCACAGTCTATGGAGATAACTTCAATCAATGCCTGCATAACTTGGAATTAATCTTGAAAAGGTGTGTTGAAACCAAATTGGTATTAAATGCTGAAAAATGCCACTTCATGGCAGAACAAGGCATTGTTCTAGGCCATGTGGTATCTAAACAAGGGATGCAAGTTGACAAAGCCAAGATTGACGTTGTTCAGAACCTGCCATATCCAACGTGTGTCAAGGATATTCGTTCATTCTTGGGTCATGCCGGTTTCTATCGAAGATTCATCAAGGACTTCTCGAAGATCTCAGCACCGATGTGTAGACTACTTCAGAAGGATGTAGAGTTCAAGTTCGGAGACGACTGCAAGGAAGCCTTTGATAAATTGAAGACTGCCCTCACCACTACTCCAATTGTGAAGCCACCGGATTGGAAACTACCGTTCGAGATCATGTGTGATGCAAGTGATGTCGCCATTGGAGCTGTTTTAGGTCAAAGAGTAGATAAAGTGCCTCATGTTGTCTACTACGCTTCAAGAACTCTAGATGCTGCCCAGAAGAACTACACCACCACCGAAAAAGAGATGCTAGCCGTTGTCTTTGCTTTGGAGAAGTTTCGGCCATATATTTTGGGATCCAAGGTGATAATCTACTCCGACCATGCTGCATTGAGATATCTAATGTCAAAGAAAGAAGCAAAAGCTAGGCTTATGCGATGGCTTTTGTTATTCCAAGAATTTGATATCGAAATTAAGGATAAGAATGGAGCAGAGAACGTCGTAGTTGATCATCTAAGCAGAATTGAAAGCAAGGAGGAAGAGACTGCAATCAACGAAGCATTACCTTTTGAAGAAATTTTTGTCGTTTCTCATCCACCCTGGTATGCTGATATAGTCAATTTCTTAGTTGCTCGTCGTTTACCTTCTGATCTTAGCAAAGGAAAGAAATTGAAGCTCATCAGTGATGCCAAGTATTATCTTTGGGATGATCCGTATTTATGGAGACACAGTTCTGATCAAGTCATGAGAAGATGCATTCCGGATAACGAGATTCAATCAGTTCTGAAGTTCTGCCATAACAATGAATGTGGAGGCCACTTTGGACACCAGAAGACTGCAAGAAAGGTCTTAGATTGCGGATTTTATTGGCCTTCAATTTTTAAAGACTCTTATGAGTATTGCAAGACTTGTCCATGCTGTCAAAGAACGGGAAGCATATCGAAAAGGAATCAAATGACTCAAAACCCTATATTCGTTGCTGAAGTCTTCGATGTATGGGGAATTGATTTCATGGGACCTTTTCCTCAAGTAGATAAGAAGTATTATATACTCTTAGCTGTTGATTATGTTTCTAAATGGGTTGAAGCCATAGCTATCGAAAAGAATGATGCGAAGACAGTAGTCAAATTTATGAAAAATAATAATCTTCATAGATTTGACATTCCAAGAGCCCTCATCAGTGATCGCGGTACCCACTTCTGCAACAAGATTGTCCAAGCACTGGTTGAAAAATATGGAGTTCGACATCGAGTATCCACTTCATATCATCCTCAGACCAGTGGTCAAGCTGAAGTATCAAATCGCCAAGTGAAGCTGATTTTGGAGAAGACAGTCAATGTTCAAAGAAGAGATTGGAGCATGAGACTAGGAGACGTTTTATGGGCCTATCGTACAGCTTATAAGACACCTCTTGGTATGTCCCCGTACCGAATTGTGTTTGGTAAGCCATGCCATCTACCTGTGGAACTAGAGCATAAAGCATGGTGGGCAATAAAGCAATGCAATCTCAACTTTGACAAAGCTGGAATTCGAAGGATGCTGCAATTACAAGAGCTTGAAGAAATACGGAATGAAGCATACGAGAATTCAAGGATCTACAAGGAGAAGACCAAAGCCATCCATGACAAAGGAATTTTGCGAAGATCGTTTCATGAAGGACAGAAGGTTTTAGTTCTTAATAATCGATTGAAGGAAAATCCTGGGAAGCTCCGATCGAGATGGTATGGACCATTTGAAGTAATTCAAGTATATCCTAATGGATCAGTAATCATCGAAAATCCAAGTAACCAGAAGCAGTACAAGGTCAACGGACAAAGGCTCAAACCGTATTTTGAAGCATTGCCAACAATGATGATTGAAGAAATTAAATTGGAAGATCCCATCTATCTTCCAATTTGAGCTACAAAGAATAAGAAAAGGAGTCGAGCTAATGACTTTAAACAAGCGCTTGTTGGGAGGCAACCCAATTTTAATTAATTATTATTATTATTATTTTTATTTTTACACTAATTTTCCTTTGAATTTTTGCTTGACAGGAAATTACGAATTTTTCTTCATTGAAAAATTCAAGGATGGAGTATAGCCATGTTGCACCATTAGCATCGGCAAACAGCCATGCGGTTAACCTAGCACCACATGCGCAAGGTTACCCCAGCCGGCTCGCTGCTACCTCGGCAAGCAAGGCTGATGCTACTCCGCGAGGCTGCATGTCTCAGCGACAAGTGCCTCTAGCGGAGCACAACCAGTTTGCTCCGCGAGGCGAGGCAGGCCTGATCGGCAGCACCGAAGCGCCCCAGCAAGCAGGCCGATGGCAGCGCCATCAGCAGCAACTAGCTGCTGCCTCCAGCGGAGCGCAACAAAGTTGCTTCCGCGAGGTAGCTGCTGTTGCTGCTGCAAGCAGCAACCGAGGCCTCAACAGCAGCGATAGCTGCTGCGTGATGCTAGGCAAGCAAGCAGCTTGCTGCTGCCTACGCACACCAGGCGGCATATCGAGCAGCCCGCCTGCTTCCGCGCAATAGGGCAGCACGCGAGTGCCAATTTCCAACCCGCGAGGATGCCAATTCTTTTCCCCTTCTTTGCAACTTTAAGTCCTATTTTAGTTAGGATTATAAGTCCAAATTGCACAAGGAAAAAGATGACCTTCTCTTACAAGGTAAAGGATTCCTAGTCAAGGTATGTCTCTAACTTTTTTACTCTATCTAGAACCTTTTAAGCCTAGGATTTGATCACTATATAAGCACCTCTACCCCTCCTATATTCATCACAATTAAGAAGCAAAAATTAGAAGCAAAGTTCGGATTGGGAGCAATATTCGAAGCAAGCAAAGTTGATAGAGCAAGTGCCGATAAGAGGAAGCATAATTGTCGACAAGAGGAGCTAACATCGACTAAGCAAGCATCGACTTAAGCTTGTCGACGATCAAAGGGATCAAAGTCGATAAGAGTTGTCAACCCAAGTCAAGTACATCGACAAGTGGAAAAAAAAATTTGTTGATTAAGGAAGCAAAGCTATCGACTTTAAGAAGCAAAGTCGATAAGAGAGGAGCAATTGTCGATTTCAAGTGAAGGAATTAATCGACTAAGAGGAAGAAATTTTCAACTCAAGAGGAAGCAAACCGTCGACAAGGGTTCAAGTGAGAAGTTCGGTAAGTTCTTCCCCAAATCTTTTAAGATGTCAATGATGCTTACCACCATGGATTTTGAAGTTCAATTCAAGAATTTTCGGAACCAATTTTATCAAATTGGAGGCGCGTATTTTGGAGAGAAATTTCAAGGAAGCTTTATTCGCCAAGATTGCCATGAACTTTTGAGCATGATTGCCTCTCTACCTGAAGAAGAAATTGCTACCAAGCCAGGATTTAAAGCTAGGAAGATTTATCAATTTCTTTTGGAAAAAGCTAACAAATCTCAAGAAGCTGTTATGAGATCAAAGGATAGAGCTGAGCATGAGTTCAGAAATCGGTTTCATCCCTATGAGAATCGATTTCATCACCCCCAAGGACCAAGGAATTTTAATGGAAGGATAAGACCTCAAGTTGAACAATGGAGCAAGCCAAACCCTATGCCAAGGTTTGGAGGGTATCGAGTCAAACCTTTTAGGCCTCCTTATCGCCCTATAAGTTGTGCTCCTTTCCCTCAAAGGTTCCATGATCCCAATTTTGCTTCATCTTCTAATCAACCAAGGGTTCAACAAGTTGCTTCTATTTCTACCTTTGAAGAGAAAGAGGATCGATTACCACCCCCTATTGAACCAAAGGCTCCTTTACAAGAAGTTCAAGAGAAAATTGCTACTGCGGTAATATTTCAAGTGATGCTTCTAGTGATGAGAATAAGAAAGAGGAAGAGGAGGTTAATCAAGAAAAGGAAGAGCTTCACCCTTTCCTTGTTCGGTGCAACCAAATTAGTGATCAAATTACTAGCTTAAGAGATGATTTTAATAACATAATTGGAAATTTGGATGACCTCTTCAATTTATTGGAGAAGGCTATTCATAAACCAATTTAGGTTTAGATTTAAATTTCTTGTTTTTAGATTTATTTTTATGCATCTTAGGATTAGTTATTTATGCTTTAATTTTCAATTTCCTTTATTTTATGTCTTTAATTTTCAAGTTTCATTAATAAACTATCTAGTTTTATTTTCCTATCACTTTAATTTTCTATTGTCTTTTATGATTGAGTAATTATCTTCATCAAGCCACCCAGGTATGTTTTCTTGAACCTTAATTCTTTATTTTTGGTAAGATATAATTGCATGAATTGTTTGCTTTTACATTGAGGACAATGTGAATTTTAAGTGTGGGGGGGTGATTACTTGATAGGTTTAGGTTTATTGCTTGAATAATTGAGTCATATGCTATTTATTTGTATGAGAACTTAGGATAGAAAATTGTTTGTTTTTGGATTGATTATTTGGATTGATTATTCCCCAATTTTTAAAAATTGATTTTCGAATACAAAGAATTTTTCATGCATAAATTGATTGATTAATTTGATTATGATTGATGAATGCTTAGAATTTTAATAATGTTTGATTTATTGATTGAGTTATAGCATGTTGTTTGATTTCTTAGAATTAGGTATAATTGAAGTTTGTGATATGATCTTATTTATTAATTGCTTCTATGATTATCTATTTCTAGAACTTGTGTTCAATCTTGATTGAAGTTATGATTGAGAAAGTATGTTATTGGTATATGTCGAGAATAAGTGTGGGGGACTACTTATAAAAAGGGTAATTAAAAATTTTGTTTTCATAAAAAAAAGTGCTCTCATGACAAGAGGAGAAGAGGTATTTCTGCATACTAAAAAAAAAAATCCATTGTTGTCACTCTTTTCTTAAACAAAAGGAGTTAGTAACCCTTGGAAAGAGGATAAGAGGCATGCAACTGCAGAAATATTGTCCCTCTGAAAAAATAAAAGAAGGAGTCCTTCTAGAGTGCTAGTAGCCTCAAAAGAGAGTTAGTAACCCCTAAATCATGAACACTTCGAGGTTAGTAACCTCAATTTTCTAAAAACAATTACCCTTGAAAATCTATTATAACCCACAGTGACCCTTGATGTATATCTATGGCACTACAATCTTTTGAGTAATGGAGAAAGAGAGGAAAACATAAGCCTATAGAAAGAAGTAGTTATAGAAAGTGAAAAATAGTAAGTGATTAAACTACTTTGATTATGGCTACTTAAGAATGATGATACTTGTTATGTCTTGATTTTTGAATTTAGTATTATTATTATTCTTTGTTATTTTGATTTCATGATTGAATTGATTCTTTGATGAGTGTGTGAGTTCAAATTGATCTTTAGAAAAATTGATTTTTGTTTAACTAACACATTGATTTGCTAAGGGACTAGCAAAGTTCAAGTGTGGGGGAAAATATGAACGAGTCAAAAACAACCCTATTTTTATGGCTATTTTATTATGTTTTTGGATCAATTTATGCTTAAATATAGGTTATTTTGTTAATATTTGTGATTTGACTCTTTATGAGATGTGAAATTGATAATTTGATAATTTTCACTACTTTTGGAGCTATTTTTATGACTTTTTACACAGATTTTAGCAAAGCAATTTTGAGCATAGATTTGGAGATTCGAAGTTCGAGTTTGAAGACCATTTGAAGATAAATTGGAGACTTGAAGACCATTGAAGATTTATTTCAAGAAGCAAGGATTGAAGATTGGAGCTTTAATTGAAGACAAGTCATGGATAAATTCTCAAGCTTTGGTATTTATGGATAATTTATGTGGGAAAATACTCAGCCCATATAAAATATTAATTGGAATTAAAATCCCAATTAATGACTCCTAAATTCAAGGAAATATCCAAATCCCGTAGATTCCCGATTCTAGTCCTAACATGATTAGGATTCAGGCGCAGTTTTGGTAGAAAAATCATAACTTTCCGCTCAGACCTCCGATTGAAGCCCATGAGTACTCGTTGGAAAGCTGACTCCGAGATCTACAACTTTCTTTTGAAGTCTAAGACCCAGTTCTGCCATCTTCAAGCCCAAAAATACCGTCAAAGTCACTGCACGAATTCTACTTCAACTTGGATTCTACTCTAGGATGACTTTTAATCTAACTTGGAGTCCAAGTTAGACCCAAAACCGACTTAGACCTCTTTCCAAGTTATTATTGGATTTTCTAGGGTTATTTCCACTATAAATAGCCACCTTAGGTCTAGGTTTTTGATGTATGTAGATCTAGAGATTTTATTTTGAAGAATTGTTGAAGATTTGGAGGAGTTTTGCCCTAGGAGCCGCTGACCCCTCTACTTCCCATCCTTAGATAGGTTTTTCTTCTTTTCTTTGGATGCTCACTCAATTCATGAGTGAGTAATCATTTTCTTTTCTCCAATGTAGAATTTAATTGATCTCTTGACTTATATTATGGTGAGATTTTGTGCTTTTATATGAAAAATTAATTGGGTATTTCTTAATATCTCTGCATGAATTCTATGTTGCTTGTTTTGATAAATTGAAGCTAGCACTTTCTTGATAAATTAAGTACCATTAGCTAAATTAAATCTTGAAGGATCTTCGGATTTAGTTGTTTGGTAGCAATTGGAAGCGAAGGATCTTCCTTCCAAGGGATTTAAGAATCTTTGACCAATTTTTAATTGCCCATTGTGCTTGTAAATTACTAGATCTTAATGCTTTAATCTTGAGTAATCATCACACTGGATCAAGAGGTAGTTATTTAAAGAGTAAAAGGGATAATTCACACTGGATCAAGAGTTTTATCTAATTAACATAATTTAGGATTAAATTCCAAGCAAGCTATCCATTGTTTTCATAATCTTTAGATATCAATGATCCATGGTATTGTTGTCAAGAGGGATATTAATTCTATGTTGGAGGTTTCTTTTAATTATTTTCTCAATTTATTCTCTCCTTTCTGATTAATTGTTTTCTTTAATTTTCTTGATTGCTTCCTTAGATAGTTTTAATTATTAGTTTGATTTGATTTAATTTTACTTTCAAAATCTTCTTTATTTTATTTGTTTGTTTTAAGAAAAAGAATAATAACTTTTCTCTCTGTGGGTTCGACCCCTACTTGCCCTAACTATCTTTAGTTAGTAATTGTTGGGATTTTTATTTTTATGATTTGCTGACGACCGATCACAAGCCATGGATAAGCCCTTAAGCTTTGGTATTTATGGATAATTTATATTGGAAAATACTCAGTCCATATAAGATATTAATTGGAATTAAAATCCCAATTAATGACTCCTAAATCCAAGGAAATATCAAAATCTCGTAGATTCCCAATTCTAGTCCTAACAGGATTAGGATTCAGGAGCAGTTTTGGTAGAAAATTCATAACTTTCTGCTCAGACCTCCGATTGAAGTCCATGAGTACTCGTTGAAAAGCTAACTCCGAGATCTACAACTTTCCTTTGAAGTCTAAGACCCAGTTCTGTCGTTTTCAAGCCTGAAAATGCCGTTGACGTTTCTGCACGAATTCAGCAAAATTCAGGATCCTATTTTGACTTGGATTCTACTCTAGGAAGACTTTTAATCCAACTTGGAGTCCAAGTTAGACCCTAAAACCGGCCTAGACTCCTTTCCAAGTTAGGATTG
>AWUE01022585.1:0-11796 GCA_001974825.2 Corchorus olitorius | reverse complement strand
AGATTCGAAGTTCGTGTTTGAAGACCATTTGAAGACTTAATTGAAGACTCGAAGACCATTGAAGATTTATTTCAAGAGGAAGAATTGAAGAATTTGAGCTTTAATTGAAGACAAGCTATGGATAAGCCCTTAAGGTTTGGTATTTATGGATAATTTATATGGGAAAATACTCAACCCATATAAGATATTAATTGGAATTAAAATCCCAATTAATGACTCCTAAATCCAAGGAAATATCAAAATCCCGTAGATTCCCGATTCTAGTCCTAACAGGATTAGGATTCAGGAGCAGTTTTGGTAGAAAATTCATAACTTTCTGCTCAGACCTCCGATTGAAGCCACTGAGTACTCGTTGGAAAGCTAACTCCGAGATCTACAACTTTCCTTCGAAGTTCAAGACCCAGTTCTGCCGTTTTCAAGCCCGAAAATGCCATTGAAGTTTCTGCATGAATTCAGCAAAAATTCAGGATTCTATTTTGACTTGGATTCTACTCTAGGAAGACTTTTAATCCAACTTGGAGTCCAAGTTAGACCCTAAAACCGGCCTAGACTCCTTTCCAAGTTAGGATTGGAATTCTTAGGGTTAGTTCCACTATAAATAGCCACCTCTTGTATCACAAATCACACACCTACACACCAAAATATTTGCACATGGATAATTTCTTTTCTTCTAGTTTTCTTCTAGTTTTTAGGCAAAG
Source organism: Corchorus olitorius (assembly GCA_001974825.2). Lineage (NCBI taxonomy): Eukaryota > Viridiplantae > Streptophyta > Magnoliopsida > Malvales > Malvaceae > Corchorus > Corchorus olitorius. Next base: position 11,098 of record AWUE01022585.1, on the reverse strand, counting down.
GGTGCGCCACCCCCTATAGCCATAGGGAGGTGCGGCATACCTAGGTATTTTGCAAGGAGATTTCGCCCCTCCAAGGTCCTGTAAGTACTCTTATGCCTCTCATGGATTTTCCTATATCTATTAGTAGCTAAATTCTTAATACTTCTGATCCTTTGGTGAATTCAATCAATTAAATATGGTGAGATTTCTATTCTTATAATTTGGTATTTTATTCTTGATAGATAGCATGTTAAACTCTGTTTTAATTCTACAATCTTGATCTTTATTGATTTATGTGGCCACTAAAGAGGTAATTTGAGAGATTGTTGGCTAGATCAAACAACAAGGTTGAAGCATGAGTTTGATTGTGTGTAGCAAGTTAGCCGCGCTTGACGGCGGGTTAATTGGGTTTGCATGCCAGTGATCAGATTTATCTGGTTGTTGTATGGTTTTATTTATTAAGCATGTGTGAAAGAACTAATAAAAGTTGATCTTAATGCTTTGAATCCTAGCAAATCTTTAAGGCTTGACGGCTAATTGATTAGTTAGGAGGAAAAAGGGGTAATTTAAGGCTTGACGGCTAATCTTATCTAAATAGCATGTTAGGGTTTTCCCTAGACCAGTTATCATCTTGAATTTAATATTGAATTTATCTTTTAAATCAAGGACCCATAATTAATTCGATTGTTTTCTACCATTGGTGAAGAAGTATATCCTTAATTATTGTTTTCTTTCTTATCTGCTATAGACTTAGATTTAATTTACTTTGCTTTGTTTTCTAGTTTAATTTTTTTCTGTTTAATTGTTTTCTGTCAATCTCTGTTTTCTGTGTTGTTTTTGAGAGATTCTAAGGACTAAATTTTCGGATAAAATCTATCACCCTTCTCTGTGGGATCGACCCCTACTTGCCCTATCTACTTAGTTAGGAGTTTGTTGGGATTTTATTTTTATGATTGTTGACGACCGATCACCAATGCCAACCTCTATGATGAGCTTTCCAACACTCACAACAGTTCAATTGATAAACCCAAAGGGATTCCTCTGCCAAGGTGGAAGGATATCCGTGATGATCCAGATTGGGATCTAAGTGCTGTCATCAACAACAAGAAGCAAAAGAGCGAAGCAGCAGCACCTAAGTGAACCAAAATTATTCTTCCTGATGGGAGAGTACGCTACTGTTTATGAAGGTGCGCGGGGTCCTCTATTCAGTCCCAGAGGATCCCCATTCTAATAGAAAAGATGATTGTTGCTGTGTTGATTCTGAGTTGCTGGAAGAAGATGATGATGAACCAAGCTTCTCCAGCAACGAGTCCTTGGAGGTAGTTGATCTCAGCAACGATCCTAGGGACCCACGTCCCATTTCGATCAGTTCTACTTTGCTCAGTAAAGAGCGGGAGGATCTCATAGCCTTGCTGAGAGAATTCCGTGATGTTTTTGCATGGAAATATGAGGAGATGCCCGGGTTGGATCCAACAATGGTGGCACATTCTCTCAATGTTCAACCGGGTTCTAAGCCAATAAAACAGCCTGCCATAACCTTCCATCCTGATGTGGAAGGGAACATCAAAGTGAGGATTGGAGGACACCCATCACAGCAGCTTTACAACTTCCAAGCGATTCATCTCTTAGTAAGTTTGCTAATTACACTCTTATTGCTGGAGAATTGTATTTTCGTTTGCCTGGTGGTATTCTTGCGAGGCGTCTAGGTGCCCAAGAGGCAGCAACACGCCTCAAGGATGTTCATGAGAAAGCATGTGGAGTTTCCCCTATTATAAGCTTATATAGAAGGCTCCAGCGCTTGGGGTGCTACTAGCCTGATATGAGGAAGGAGGCTGCTGTTGTACAACAGAATTGTGAAAAGTGCAGTGTGCTGCTGGAGAAGCATGAAACTCTGGTGGCAGCAGCTACGAATGATTGGCGAATTCCATACTTGGAGTACTTCATTTCTGGAACTCTTCCATCCTCCAGCAGAGATGCTCATACTGTCAAAAGGTCTGCTGGGAGGTTCTTTGTCCAAGGAGAGATCTTATTCAGAAAAGGTTTTAGTGGAGAGCCGCTGAGATGATTGTCGTTAGCAGAATCCCAGAGGATACTTACTGAGGTACATGCTGGAGAGTGTGGTGAGCATCAAGGAAGAAAGAGGCTATACCAGCAACTCTTGACTCATGGGTATTATTGGCCCACCATGAAAAGTGATGCCGGGAATTATGTGAATAAATGCCACACTTGTCAAGTTCTTGGCAACATTCTCCATGGTCATCCATCGGCACTCCAAGACATGCTTACTCCATGGCCTTTCCGCACTTGGGGGCTTGATCTCATTGGCCCAAACAATCCTAATTCGAATGGTTGCATGTGGATCATCACCGTGTCGAAACGTGCGGGTCCGGGGAACCCTACCGAAACGACGTTGAAAAGGAGGAGTCGCCAGTAATCTTTTTTAAGGTGTGACTAGTCACCTAAAGGCCACCTAAGCTGAGTAAAGTTCAAAGCTCGGCTATGAACCCACTAAACCTAAGGTCCGGTCTTGCAACCTAAATCTAGGTTCGGGAGTCGGTTATGCCCGGGGAAGGATTAGCTCCCCCGAGTCGCCCGTCAAATGTCGGTACCTCTAGTCTAACTAAATCTAGTGGGTCCGAAAGAAAAATATGGTTGCTTTTAATCCTAATCTTTGATTATTATTTGAAAAGGGTTATGAAAGAAAATAAAAGCATTTTTAAAACGGATGTCGAGAATTCGAAGAATATGACCGAACACCGTCGATCAATTCTGTCTCGATTCTCTTTCACTGTTTGTTCTCTTGTTGAATCTTCCGCACCGAGAAGAAATTTTGAAAATGCTGTGACAAAATCTTTTTACCATTTTGATTTTAAAAAAAATCTTAATCAATTTTATTAATTTCCAAAATCTTCTTTTGGGATATCTTAAACTTTTATTTTTCCAAAATCTTCTTTTGGAATTACCTAAACTTTTATTTTCCAAAATCTTCTTTTGGAATTATTTAATTAAAAACATTATCTTTTTTTTGAAAATGCTTATCTTGAAAACTCTTGAATTACCCATTTCTTAATTTTGAAAATTGAATAAGAGAACATGATTTAAGAAAAAAAAAACTTTTTGAAAACACTTTTTATTGCCTCTTTTAATTTTCTGATTTTTCTTTTTTTTTTTATTTTGATCTTTTTCTAACTCTCGATTAATGCAAGTATGCAAATGATGAATGCAAGGTCCGATTTTTAAAGTTGACTCACGTAACCCCGGCTATTGAAAGCACTTCCCGGGATATATGCTCGGAGCCCCGACGCATCCCGAGAAGAACCGTCTCATTCTCAGAGACATTCAGTGGCCCCGAAAACTCGACCACTCACTGAATGCCCCTTCTTCGGAAGGGTTACGATTATCAACTGATTTTAAAAGGTGACATGATATGCAAACAGATATAATTAATGGCAAGTAAATATGATATGTATGCAATTAGGTTCTACTTTATCTCTAGTCTAAATTACTAAATTATTACAAGCCAAGGCCTAATTGGGCCAATTAACTTAGACAACAAATCACTTAAATGGAATGAAATAAAAACTTAAGGGCCAACTTGGACAGGCTGGGGACTTTTCTGCACATCAAGTAAAAGATTAGCAAAATTCTGGAAAGCAAAAACATAAATGATGCAAAACAGGGGCTCAATTGCACAATCATGTTAGGAATACTACAAATCAAGGAGCAAATTGCAACAAAGATAAATAAAATCCAAGGTCAGGGACCTAATCAAACCAAAAAGCAAATCCAAGTTTCAATCAGGGGCCTAGGTGAACAAGGAAACAAGTTTGGGTCTTTATGTGAACTAAATTGAATATTCCAGGCACCTAATTGAACACAAAAACAAATCTAAGTCTCTAAATGAACCCAAATACAAGTTACTAAATTATCATGAACTAGGACATTTTCTTCAATTTTGTATAAACTAGAAGAAATAAGTCTTTAAATCCAAGCTTTGATTTTTAGACTAAGATCAATTCAAATGGATTCACCAATCCTTCTTTGAGCTAATTTTGATCTAAATAAATAGACCTTTTAATTCAAAAACTTGGATTTTAAAATTAAAATTAGCTCTTAATGGTATAAAACCCAATTATCAAGCTAGCTTTAATTTGAAAATATAAGCTTTAAATCAAAGGTTCCATTTTTATGCTCAAAATCAACTCAAAAAAGTAATCATGAATCCATCTTTGAATCAATTATACTTTAAAAATCAAAAATTTAAACTAAAGGCTTAATTTTTCTTCCAAGTCTAAATTAAATTTAAAGGAAATAGCCATATTCAAAACCCAATCCTTTTTATCACATTATAGCAAACAAAGTTCCTATCTTTAACATGAAAATAGCAAATTTAAGCCTTTAGACATAAATCTTTATCAAAATAAACCATTAAAGCATAAATGATGAACATAGATCTAATCTACCACATTTTATTAATCAAAGACCAAACCTTTTCAATAAACATCCAAACTTAAAGCAAAATCGTCATTTAAATCAACAAATCACCACCATAACCACATAAACATATGTAAATTAATTAGAAATGGCTCCATCAATCACAAAATTAGAAGCAAAACTAAATACACCAAACAAACAGGCCTCAAATCGCAACAAATAGAAACATAATGGACTTAATTGAAGAAATTGCAAGGAGAGCTTACCCAAAACGACATCGTTTGAACCTGGTAAGCCCTTTTATTCGAGCTTCTCTTTCTTTTCTCTCTTATTTTCCCTTCTTCTCTTCGCAACTCCTTCTTCCCTCTGAACGCGCGTGTTTCCTCTCTTGCTTCTTCAATGGATCTCGTCAAGGAAGCTTTGATTCACCAAATTCATACCAGATTTGAGATCCCCGCTCTCTTAAACTTCAAAGCCCTCAACAAATTCGAAGAAAAAGGGGCAATTTGGGTTTCGAAAATGAGGAACAAGATTGGGTTTAGGGTTTCAAAAGCAAGAACAAGGTTTGATCTTGGGTGATGTTTTGAGCGACGGGTTTTTCTTCTTCAGGTCATGTATTTTTCCATCGTTTTTTCCTTTTTTCTTTGAGACTCCATAGAGATTTTTGAGAGAACCGGTTCTTGAGAGAGAAGCATTTTTTTTTGGTGTGTAAGAGAGAGGCTGAAAAAATCGAGAGTTGTTGTGTGTGTGTATATGGAGTGTGTAATTTTTGAAGGGTTGTGAATCTGTTTCTCGAATGAGTTAGATCCTCTCTCTCCTCCCTAGCCAGCCCTCTTCTCTCTAACAACTTTTTTTGTCCTTTTGTGCAGGTTCAAAGCTTTGGAGGATAAGCACAAGAAGGGGATGAGCTGGTTGAGGACGTGTCATCCAGGTATTTTCTGTTGTGCTTTTTTACCCTTGTGTAGCCAATGTCCAATGTGCTTGATACTTGTTTTGCTTTGACTTTAGCATCTGACATTTGGGAATCTGACTTGTTGACCTCAATCCTATGTTTTTTGATGAATTGGATTTACCAACTTCCACTGCACACACTTATATCTTTGCAAAATGCTTTGTTGATTCTGTTTTGCTTGCCTCTGATATGTTGAATTTGTGCACTTGATCTTGTTGACCTTGATCATGTGATTCTGCCCTGTTGACTTTGATCATGTGCTTTTGTTGTATTGAACTGCATATGAGCACACTGTATTACCACTAAAACAGGTTCAATTGCCTAGCTGACCCTTCCTTTGTGTTCCTCTGTTTCCTGGTCTAATTGAACTTGTCTGCAAGCTCACCATACTTGCCAAAATTATGATGTATCGAATCCCCTTATCCTACTATCCTTGCTTATGCACGTGCTTGCTTTTATTTTTACATTTCCTGACTACACTGGCGCATTCTGTTGACTTTGTCTTGCTGCATCTTGAAAGCTTCTATGTGGCTAAATGGTTTGCTTGCTTGGTGGCATGTTGTTGCTAAGATGGAACTTGCTATCAGTTGTTGAATTTGTGACTGTATGGAATGCTTTAAGGCCTGCCTTCAAGCTTCATGCATTTGGCCTTTTGTGCTTGATTCATTCATTTTTTCCTAGCCCTGTAAATGCCCTATTTGTTCAATCCATTAATTATAACTGTTGTCTCTGTTTGTTGAATGGGATTGTTCACCTATTTGTGCTCTTAGCAATGCTTGTGGATTGAACCTTATTTGGCTTGAAACCTCACTATTTTCTGTTGGAGCTTTTGTGGTTAAATGTCCCTGTCTTTCCTTGTCTTTGCTCACTGCTTTAGATTTTTTGAATCTGCTCCCTATTTATAATTCCATGACAACTGTCACTGTTTTTTTCTTTTAACAACCTCACTTTGCGAATGCTCTTAGTCCCAATGTGTTTGAGTGCTATTGTCATGCATCCTTGCTTGTTGTGTTTCCCGTAATTCATTGTGCAATAATTCATGATGATGAAACTGCTCTTTTGCTCCGCTTGGACTTATGAATTTTGACCTTGTGTGCTTGCTGTTTCGACCAATGGGAACTGTTTGAGTGCAATCACAATAGCTTGACCTAATATTGTCTGCTGTATGTATGGACTAGCGCAATATTATGACATGATCAAAAACTGGATATTCGACACTGCCCTCATTTCCTTCTGTTTTCTTCCTACATTGCTTTGCGTTCTATGCTTGCTTGCCTGCCCTTGCTGTTTTGCCTCCTGCTACTCTGCTTGATCTTTGGTATGCTTGTGTGGTTTCAGGCTGCATTGGCATTTAGGGACCAGTAATTGATCTTGGATTACTACAAGAAAGTTAGCTATAGATGACAAAAAAATTTTGTCACAAAACTTCAATTTGTGTCACTTAATATGTTTGCTGACAAAAACGTATATGTCACCAGGTATGTCACCTTAGCCTCGTCATTGAATGTAAAATGTGACAAAGAAAACTATAATGTCACTAATTTGAGAATTATTAATGACGTACTAACATATGTGTCATAGACAACTAGTTTTTTTGTGACGACAATTTTTATCAAGAAATAAATCTTTATTTGTCACAAAACAATTGAGAATGTCATTAATTGGAAAAAAATGCCTAACATTTTGTGACATATTATGTGGTACACAATATTTTGTGACATTATTGTATGTTACGGTTTGTCCACTAATTATGTCATTGAAAGATAATAGTTATCAATACTTTTTTGACAACTTATTGTGAATATCACCTAATTATGAGATAAAATTCATATCGTCGCACTAATTTGTGGCGAGATTAACGTCCCCAATTATTAAAAGAAAATGTCATTAGAAGTCCCTAAGTGTCAATAATTGCTTCTGAAAGTTGAATGGTATCAATACAAAAAGTCATTACAATCTTTTTTTTTTAGAACAGTCATTGCAATCTTCATTGATCCATAAAACGACAATTATATATATTATTATTAATATAATTGAAGAGACATTTTCTGTCATCAGAGTACAAATATGAATTTCATACACTTGCTTACAAAGATACAAAGGGTGTTCGTTTCAGTTTCCAATAAAGTACAAGTCTCTTAATCCCTTCACCTTTAGAAGCCATGAAAAGTTTTTTCTTCTTTACTCCTGTGTTCTCATGTTCTCACTGGAACATTTAAAAGAAAAAAAATGTTGTAAGGAAGTTAGACAATCTCCGTGAATAATCATGGAAGGAATCACCTAAACTTGAAGCATTAGAAACTTTCCTATATATAGCCATTCAGCAACGAGGAAAGGTGCAATAATTTATAATCTTGTGCCTCTGTTACACAAGAAAATAAAAGTCATTCTAAGCAACATATAGGTAGCTTTCATTACGTTAGCATAAGTTTCAAAGATTCAGAATTTAGTGCAAGAATTCTAAATCTCTTTTATGGTGTTTAAAGGGCACATTACCACTTCTAATACAAGCAGCATGTAAGTAGTTCGTACCAAACCCAACCAGCGCACCTTTTCGAAAAGCATCCTGCAAAAAAAAATTGCACAAGAACAGAAGCCCAAATTAAAACTGCTTCACATATTCTCAGATATGACAATATGTTTATAACACTTTAGCATACTTAACAGCCTACACATTAGAACAAGTTGCATATCTAAAATAGGCTATCACATATGTGAAAGATAATTAAAATGCAACTGGTCGACTACAATAAATTTAAAAAGGAAAATAATAGCTATAGATTTGGAATGATTATAACATTAGAATCTGTAGAAAATAACAATACAAAAGTTCAATTGATAGGCCAACCTAAAAAATGCTCAATACTCGACCTTCCTTTAGTTGTAACAAATATAGAGTTTAACATTAAAAAGATGGTTAATAATTGTAAGGGAATTAATGTAAGTCAAGTGGCATCCATAAAAATGCATCACCATCCACCTTAATGACATTATTCCAAATTTCAAGCATCAAGCCAAGAACAACCCCATCAACTCACCGCCAAGTTCTACACTTTCTAGTTCAAAATGACTATCTATTAAAGATTTATAACTATCAAAAATATTCACACGAAAGAGAAATAAAAGTCGATATATAACTACATGAAATCACTAAGAGAAATAAAAGGGGAAATACCTTCGATTAATTGGAAAATGAAAGTGAAAAATCTGTAAAAGAAAAAAGAAACCCAATTATTAGAAGAAATAATAGCGAGGGACACCCAAGCAAACGACAAAAAATAAAGAGTTGAGGGAGGCATGCCGTTAAGAGATTTTGGGTGGGAAAGGGAAGAAGCTTGGGCTGCCATGAGGGATTGAACAATCGTCTGAACATAATGCTTACTGCAATTGAACTTTAAGCCTCCATTACCGCTTTGCATAGAATGTGCCTATGCGTTTCTTTCAGAATTTAAAAAAAAAAAAAGCCATATAATTGCAGGCTTAATTAGTGCCGTCAGCGGTTAAAGGAGGAGATAGAGGATATTTTACGGTGCCAGCAAAGGGAATCATGAATGAGAAAGCAAATATGAAGGGGAGAAATGAATTGAAGCAGGAGGAAAGGAAGAGCCAAGAAAAAAAATAAAACAGAGGCCGGCGGCTGGACTATGGAGTGTTTTGGAACTGACAAAACAAATGGAAGGGAAAAGGAAGATAAAAATCAGGCATAAAACCTGATACGACGTAGCTTCATTTTGGTTAAAAATTGAAAATTGCTTTTTAGTACGAAATTTCCCTCTCAAATTTCACTACTCACGATTCTAAAAAATTTTAATCACATTAAATAACATTTATTTTTTATACATTGTTATTGTTATATAAATAAATCTATAGTTATAATAATACATATATATATATATATATTCTTATGGAATTTCAAACCATATAATAATACTTATTACCAATAGAAAAAAAAAACAAAAGTATTTAATATTACTTTCTTTTCAGAATAATTCTATATTACTTGAATTTATTGGAAAAAGAATTTAATATTACAAATTGCTATAAAACTTATAGAATCGATTATTAAAACGAGAAATTCATAATTTGTTAAAGAGTTTGAATTAGAGCTCGACTCTTATACTTTTTTTTTGTGTGAAACAATTTTAAAAGAATTCGGTAAACTTAAACATTTACTATCAAGGTTCAATATAAAAAATAATAAGGTTAAAATTAATACCTCGAAGAATTGAAGGAGTAACTTTTAAAATAATATATTAAAATAATAGGATTGTATCATTCGTTGTTGTTACAAGAATTTAAATAATAAGCTTAATCAAATTGAGTTCATTGTTGAAGAAGTAACTAGAATTTAAAAAAAAAAGGAAAGCTTTCAATTTAATTGAAATCACTTTTGCTTTACATAATCAAAGCCAATATTTTTTTTATATTAATCTTAATAGTTTCAAGCACCGAAATAAAGGAGTGTGTCATATTACAATTTTATAATTGGCCACTAGAATTATTTTACATTTTTTACATTAAAAGATAGACACATAGAGATGGAACCAAAGTAAAATTGTAAAAGTACTTGTGAGTGTCTTATAAGCATAGACTAGTCAAATATTTGGGTTTACTCAATGCTTTGAGCTTAGCTTAACTTAGTTTAGGCAAGATATTTTAGGCCTAGGCTAAACATCTAGCTAGTTTAATATGGATGTTGTTATATTAAAAGTGTTTATTTTAATAATAATTACTATAAAATTTCTTTTGAATTTTTTTAGGGTGAAATTTGAATTATTAATTTAATTAAATTGGTCCATATATTATAGTTTTTGAAGATATATACCCAAGTAATGCAACTATATGAAATATGAAAGAATATGCATTGGAAAGAGAAATATGTATGAAAAAATATATATGCGATAACACGTGACCAAAAATTAATTGGTTTAAACTTTTTTATCATTGGCCGTGAATCATGAAATCTATTAAGAAGTTGTGACATTTTTTCAAAAAAAAAAAATTGGTTGTGACATTTTGATATCGCCATATAGCGTTATATACATTAGTGACACGAATTAACGTCAATAAATCTTATATTTTGTGACATAAATACATGTCACCAAATTAGATTATGATACATGACAAAATAAGATTGTCATTGATCATACAAATTAATTTTAATGGCATCATGTTAAAATTTGTTTAGGAAGCTTGATGTTCTACAACGCGTCATAAAAAAGTATTTATTTAGTGACAAAATATAATCGTCACTCTAACGTTTAACACGTCACCAAAAATTTTCCCACCATTTCAATCAGGCGTAGGGGTGTAATCGAGTCGAGCCGAGTCGAGTAGTAAGCTACTCGAGCTCGAGCTCGACTCAAATATCCGAGCTCGAAACTCGGCTCGAACTCGACCGAGCCTCACTTTCGAAGCTCGAGCTCGACTCGGTAGCGAACTCGAGCCTAATCGAGCTGCTCGAATAACCTCGACTCACACTCCCACAAACTGAAAACAACCAATTTCAAATATTTTACAACAGATCTAATTTCTAGAATCTTCACAAAATGCAGAAATCCTCTTCGCCATTTTGCTTCTGCTTGCTTGTGTATAGTTTTACTTCACACCTATTAAATTCAAATGAAAAAAATCAAAAAAGCACAGCTAAAATAAAGTTGGGTGAAAATATGAAATTGAACTTAAGTCATATTATACCCAAACTTACAAGGCTAAAAGAGAAACCACCTTGCC
>AWUE01022584.1:0-19377 GCA_001974825.2 Corchorus olitorius | reverse complement strand
AAGCTTCAACCTGACACTGGGCAAGTCATCATCCGTGGTTTGAAGGTCAAGTTCCATTGGTGGTATATGGCGGAAGCTCTGGGTCTTGGAGAGAGAAGCGTTTGAGAGAAGAGAGAAAAGAGAAAAGATGAAAAGGGGGCGGCGGTACTAACAGGAAAGAAGAGAAAGAAATTTAGGGCTTAAAACATATTTAATGAAAAGACACAAATACCCATAATAAGAAAACCATTTAAACTATTTAATTATGACTAATTTAGTAATTTTACTACATATTAGAGCTACAGTAACCGATCTACTCGTCGAGCTTCGAATCAAGTAATACAGAGCTCGAGCTCGGCTCAATTAACTACTCGAGCTACTCGAGCTCGAGCTCGACTCGATAATGATCGAGTCGAATCCAAATTTTCTTCGAATCGAGTTCGAGTAGCTTGCGAGTAGTGTTGACTCGGTTACACCCCTAATCAGGCAGTAAATTTTGGCGCCAACTTTTGTGTGACATTTTCATGTGACATTGTTATATATTGTCACCTAAATAAGCAGCTGATAGAAATAAATGACGAACAAAAATTTTTGTCACGTATTGTATATTATAGGTGACGAAATCCAAAATGTCATTAAGAAATTTGTCACTAATTGTCATATTTGTTGTAGTTCCTTTCCCAATTCAGCCAAGAGCAAAATGCCCCTCATGCCTTCATGTTGTTTTTTCTTGCATATGTTCTGTTGTGAAGCTCTTTGTTGGCCTGCTTGCTTTCTTTTGCTTTGTGCTTCCTAGTCTCGTTACCATTCTCACCATTCCTCTCATGCATAGCCCTGCACATGAGGTCTTCTAAAAGACCTTCAACGCTCGGGTGCATGCTTGTTTGATAGTCCCTGAATGTTTTTTTGCTTTGTTTGATGTTGCTGCACTGCTTTGGCATTCCATTTATGCCCTCCGACCTTTTTCTCGGCTTACATCAATTAATGGTGTTCAGCCTTGAACTTGGGGCACATTTTGTTGACATCTGTATTTTGCAGGTCATGAAATCACTGCCCTTAGGGTCCTTTTGTGCTTTTAGACCATCGAGGAAGCTTTGGAGAAGGAAAGAAAAGCAAGAAAAGGTCCAAGAGGAGAGACCAAAGGAAAACGATCTGATCATTGCTATAACTAGACCAATAAAAATTGAGGTAAACGAATGAATCATCATCCAACAAGATAAGTAAGGATAAACTTCTTCAACTCTCCTATTCATATTCATTCAATAAATGCCTATATATATGTTGCAAGATACTGACATATTGCAGCAAACGCTTAAAGAATACTTACCTTCATAAGTCACATTCATATCTACACCAACTCCACCATGAGAACCTTCATGAGATTTCGCTTCTGTAATATTTCAAACAAATGAGATTGCTATGGCAAACACAATGGCATTAGAGGATGAGCAGGAGTATGAAAAAAAAAAAAGAAATGCTTACTCTTAGCAGCAGTGGTGCTGGAAGCAGATGCTTTTCTCTTCTCCGAAAGGACTTTGCTGGGAGCAGCCTGATGGGGAAATTAAAAGCAATATGATGTCACAACGAAATATCCGAACACCCTGATTCAGCAGCAATGAGGGAACTCAAGGAGGCAAAACATTACTTGAGATTCGCTGGGCGTTGACAAAGGATCACCAACTCCAGCAGCACTGCTAGTATCTTGAGCAACCTCAGGCTCATCCTGTCAACAAAATCAGGACACAAGTGTGTCAAAATAGGCATGTCTTAAGAAGCAAGGAGTTGCTGAAAAAGCTGAAAGAGAGCTTACCGCAGTTCCTTCGGAAAGCTAATTCCGAGATCTACAACTTTCCTTTGGAGTCCAAAACCCAATTTTGCCATCTTCAGGCCCGAAATTGCCGTCGAAGTTCCTGCACGATTCCAGAATTTTTCAGATCCTATTTTGACTAGGATTTCGGTTATAGGAAGACTTTTAAGCCAACTTGGAGACCAAGTCAGCCTCTAAACCGTCCTACCTCTTTCCTAAGTTTAGATGGAGTCTAATTAGTCCACTATAAATAGCCACCTTATGTAACCCTAGAGAACATAATTCTTATTCTTCTTTTTCTTAGAAAATATTCTAGTTTTTTCTCTAGTTTTAGGTTGAGGGTGTCGACACCTCTCTTTGCACAGAGAGGTGCCATATACTCTTTTCGAAGGCAAGGAGATTTCACCCCCTTCAAGTTCTGTAAGTTTTCTTATGCCTCTCATGGGTTTTTCCAAATCCATGAGTAGTTAAATTCTTAATACTTCTCATCCTTTGGTGAATTTAATCAATTAATTATGGTGAGATTTGTGTGCTTATAATTTAATGTTTGTTCTTATGCGATAGTTCTTAAATCTCTACTTTAATTCTATGATCTTGATGATTGAGGATTTCGACTGCAGCTAATGATATAATCTGATAGATTGATTATTAAATCAAGCCATGAAGGATCGTTCGGGCTTTATTGTGAGGTAACAATTGGAGGCGAAGGATCTTCCTTCCAAGGGATTTCTGAATCGGTGGGTGGAGTAATTTGCTCATTTTTTGGTTTTACTTGTTAAGCATGCGTGAAAAATAAATTATAATTGTTCTTAATGCTTTGTTCTTGAGTAATTATTACACTAGATCAAGAGGTAATTGTTTAAAGAATAAAAGGTATAATTCACACTAGATCAAGAGTCTTATCTAATATGCATGTTAAGGTTTCCCTAGGTCAGTTATCAATTGAGAATTAAATATTGAATTCATCTTTTAAATCAATGATCTATAATTAATTTGATTGATTCTACCATTGGAGAAGAAGTATGCCTTTTAATTATTGTTTTCTTTATTAATTGCCATAGTTTAGATTTATTTTACTTTGCTTTGTTTTTAGTTTAATTGGTTTCTTTATAATTGCTATTTTTAATCCCTGTTTCTAAACAAAACTCTTAAGGAATTTTTAGTAATAGTTAATCTTGGACGAAGTCTATTCCCCTTCTCTGTGGGATTCGACCCCTACTTGTCCTATCTACTTAATTAGGTTTTGTGGGGATTATTTTTATGATTGCTGACGACCGATCGGAAGCCATTATTTGGGGGTGTCTACACGCCACCATATGCAATTTAATACTATATTTATTTTTGGAAGCAGTTAAATATAGCGGCGTCTAAACGCCGCTATATATGTATTTAACACTATATTTTTTTAAAAGCAGTTAAATATAGCGGCGTTTTGTTCTGTAGACGCCGCTAAATAAGGGCGTTTTGTTCTGTAGACGCCGCTAAATAAGGGCGTTTTGTTCTATAGACGCCGCTTGATCGGTCTCCAGCAAATCATAAAAATAAAAATCCCAACAATTACTAACTAAAGATAGCTAGGGAAAGCAGGGGTCGATCCCACAGAGAGATAGGTTATTATTCTTTTTCTTAAAACAAACAAACAAAATAAAGAAGGTTTTTAAAGTAAAATTAAATCAAATCAAACTAGTAATTAAAACTATCTAAGAAAGCAATCAAGAAAATTAAAGAAAACAATTAATCAGAAAGCAGAAAATAAATTGAGAAAATAATTAAAAGAACCCTCCAACATAGAATTAATATCCCTCTTGACAACAATACCATGGATCATTGATATCTAAAAATTATGAAAACAATGGATAGCTTGCTTGGAATTTAATCCTAAATTACCTTAATTAGATAAATCTCTTGATCCAGTGTGAATTATCCCTTTTATTCTTTAAATAATTATCTCTTGATCCAGTGTGATAATTACTCAAGAATAAATCACTAAGATCTAGTAATTTACAAGCACAATGGGCAATTAAAAATTGGTCAAAGATTCTTAAATCCCTTGGAAGGAAGATCCTTCGCTTCCAATTGCTACCAAACAATTAAATCCGAAGATCCTTCAAGATTTAATTTAGCTAATGCTACTTAATTTATCAAGAAAGTGCTAGCTTCAATCCATCAAAACAAGCAACATAGAATTCATGCAGAGATATTATGAAATACCCCATTAATTTTCATATAAAAGCTCAAAATCTCACCATGATATAAGTCAAGAGATCAATTAAATTCTACATTCGAGAAAAGAAAAGGATTACTCACTCATGAATTGAGTGAGCTTCCAAAGAAAAGAAGAAAAACTTATCTATGGATGGGAAGAAGAGGGGGGCAGCGGCTCCTTGGGCAAACTCCTCCAAATCTTCAAAAATTCTTCAAAATAAAATCTCTAGATCTACATACATCAAAAACCTAGACCTAAGGTGGCTATTTATAGTGGAAATAACCCCCAAGACTCCAAGTCTAAGTAGGAAAGGAGTCTAGGATGTTTTTGGGTCTAACTTAGACTCTAAGTTAGATTAAAAGTCTTCCTAGAGTAGAATCCAGGTCAAAATAGGATCCTGAAATTTTGCTGAATTCGTGCAGGGACTTCAATGTCATTTTTGGGCTTGAAGATGACAGAGCTGGGTCTTGGACTTCAAAGGAAAGTTGTAGATTTCGGAGTTAGCTTTCCAACGCCTACTCACGGGCCTAAAACGGAGGTCTGAGCAGAAATTTATGATTTTTCTATCGAGACTGCGCTGAATCCTAATCCTGTTATGACTAGAATCGGGAGTCTACGGGATTTGGATATTTCCTTGAATATAGGAGTCATTAATTGGGATTTTAATTCCAATTAATGATTTATATGGGCTGAGTATTTTCCCATATTAAATATCCAAAATTCCTTAGCTTCCGGGCTTCTTCATGGCTTGTCTTCAATCCTTCGCAATTAAAGCTTCATTCTTCAATTCTTGCTCTTGAAATTATTCTTCAATGGTCTTCAAATCTTCAAATTGTCTTCAATAAATCTTCAAACACGAACTTCGAATCTCCAAATCTATACTCAAAATTACTTTGCTCATATCTGTGTAAAAAGTCATCAAAATAGCTCCAAAAGTAGTGAAAATTATCAAATTATGAATTTCACATCTCACGAAGACTCAAATCACAGATATTAACAAAATAACATATATTTAAGCATAAATAGATCCAAAAACATAGTAAAATAGCCATAAAAATAGGGTTGTTTTTGGCTCGATCATATTTTCCCTCACACTTGAACTTTGCTAGTCCCTTAGCAAATCAATGTGTAAGTTAATCAAAAACCAATTTTCAAGAAATCAATTTGAATTCATACATACATCAAAGAATCAATTCAATCATAAAATCAAAATAACAAAGAATAATAATAATACTCAATCCAAAAATCAAGAAACAACAAGCATCATCATTCTTAAGTAGCCATAATCAAAGTAGCTTTAATCACTTACCATTCTTCACTTTCTATAACTACTTCTTTCTATAAGCTCATGTTTTCCTCTCTTTCTCCATTACTCAAAAGATTGCAATGTCATAAATATAAATCAAGGGTCATTGTGGGTTATAATAGATTTTCAAGGGTAATTGTTTTTAGAAAATTGAGGTTACTAACCTCGAAGTGTTCATGATTTGGGGACTAACTCCCATTTTTGAGGCTACTAGCACTCTAGAAGGACTCCTTCTTTATTTTTTTTTCAAAGGGACAATATTTCTGTAATTCCATGCCTCTTATCCTCTTTCCAAGGGTTACTAACTCCTTTTGTTAAAGAAAAGAGTGCCAACAATGGATTGATTTTTTTTTATTACAGAAATACCTCTTCTCCTCTACCATGAAAACACTTCTTTTTATGAAAACAATTTTTTTTAATTACCCTTTTTTATAGATAGTCCCCCACACTTATTCTTGACATATATCCATGGCATACTTTCTCAATTATAATTTCAATCAAGATTGAACATAAGTTCTAGAAATAGATAATCATATAAGCAATTAATAAATAAGATCATATCACAAACTTCAATTATACCTAATTCTAAGAAATCAAACAACATGCTATAACTTAATCAATAAATCAAACATTATTAAAATTCTAAGCATTCATCAATCATAATCAAATTAATTAATCAAAATATGCATAAAAATTCGAAATTTTATCTTCAAAAATCAATTTTTCGAAAATTTTGTCAAAATTTGGGGAAATAAGATCAATAAAAAACGATCAAATTCTATCCTAGGTTCTCATGCAAATAAGGACTATCTTATGACTCAATTATTCAAGTAAAAACCCTATCAAGTATTCACCCCCCCCCTACACTTAAATATTCACATTGTCCTCAATGTAAAAGCAATCAAACAAAGCATGCAATATCATCTTACCAAAAATAAAGAGTTAGGGTTCAAGAAAACATACCTGGGCGGCCTTGATGAAGATAATTACTCAATCATAAAAGACAATAGAAAATTAAAGTGATAGGAAAATAAAACTAGATAGTTTATTAACGAAACTTGAAAATTAAAGACATAAGATAAAGGAAATTGAAAATTAAAGCATAAACTAAATAACTAATCCTAAGATGCATAAAAATAAATCTTAAATCTAAAAACTTAAAACTAAACCTAAATTGGTTTATGAATAGCCTTCTCCAATAAACTGAAGAGGTCATCCAAATTCCCAATTATGTTATTAAAATCATCTCTTAAGCTAGTAATTTGATCATTTATTTGGTTGCACATATAGTGATCAAATCCTATTCTTAAAAGGTTTTAGTTAGAGTAAAAAGTTAGAAACATACCTGGACTAGGAATCCATTACCTTGTAGAAGTAGGTAATTTATCTTCTATTGCAATTAGAAATTATAATCCTACCTAAAATAGGATTTCAAATTGCAAGGAAGGAGAAGAGAGGCATCGTGCGACAACTTGGCACTTGTAGACTGTCTTATGCGCTGAAGCAGCAGCGGGCTGCTTGCTGCGCTGCCTGGTACGTTGGTGCTGCTTCGAGCGGCCTAGTGTGCTTAGGCACCAGCAGGCTGTCTTGCTCGCAGCTCTCACACAACAGTGGCAGCAGGCTGCCCCGCGGAAGTAGCCTTGTCGCGCTCTGCTGGAGGCACCTTATCACGGGGACAGGTGGCCTCGCGGAGCAGCAACAGGCTTGCTCCGCAAAGGCAGCAGCTGGTTGCTGCTGTTGGCGACCTAGGCCGCTGCTATCCCCGCTGCTCGAGCTGCCTGGTGCTGCATGGTGCGCTGAGGCAGTCTTGCGTGCTGAGGCGCTAGGGCGGCCTCGATGAGCAGCCTTGCAAAGCAGCGGCAAGCTTGCTTGGCCGAGCTGCCTTGGCTTAATTCCCATCATTGAGGATGAAAAAAAATTCATAAACTCCTATCAAGCAAAACTCAAAGAAAAAATTAGTGTAAAAATTAAAAATAATAAAATTAAAATTAAAATTAAAATTAAAATTAAAATTAAATATGCAAAGAAATAAAATTGGGTTGCCTCCCAACAAGCGCTTGTTTAAAGTGATTAGCTCGACTCCTTTTCTTCCTCTCCCTTTGTTAAGGTGGATCATACCACTTCAAAGCATAAAAATATGATGAGATAGGAAGAATATGAGCATAAAAATATGGAAGTGAAAAGAAGAGATAAGGAAATAAATCACCAATTTTGTTGAGGGCGACTCCATGAATAGCTAGGAATGACAATGCCATCTTTGTCGCCGTGATTGGTTGATGCAATGGGTGCTTTCGGCATTCTTGATTGGCATTACTATCTTCGTGCCTTTGGAAAGTGTCCTCGTCTTGGCAAATCTTCTTGTCCTCCAGAAAGAATTGATCCATAAATATCCTTTCCGCGTGTTTGATATCTTCAAAGCATTCAGACTCAAAAAGTTTGTTGATTCCCAAGAAATCTTGATCTTCATGTTCCAAAAGCTGGTTGTCAACAGAATTCAACACGATTGTATCTTTTGGCTCGAGATGTCCGAGTTGCTCTTTATCTGGTGGCTCTTCTTTGGACTTGACAAGTCTTAGAGGAGCAAGGTGGAGGGATGTCCATCTTGATATCTGCTTTCTCAATCTTGGGGACTTCCATTGGTGGAGTAGGGACACCAGCCATGCTAGGAACACCATCGTCATTGAAGAAAAATTGAGAGAAGTTTGTCGAATCAAGTTCATATGGTTCCAAACCATCCCTTGTTTCACTTGACACTCCTTCAACTTCCTTCACCATTGGAATGTCGGCAACATCATGAAATTCACCTTCAACCTTACTTGGTTCAGGATGGACGGGTTCCTCCCATGATGATGTCGCTTTGATCGATGCCTCATGATATTCCCTTGCGCTTTTGGCTACCTCTTCTGGCGTCAGGACTTCTGCTTCCTCGATTTCTTCTTCATCTAGGCTCCTTGTAAGTACCAATTCAAGTTCTTCGTCATGGTGAAGTGATTGAACTTGTTCAGAACAAACTTCAATAGCATCAATGACACAGATAGAATGAATCTCAGCAGGAGTGGCTTCATAAATATTGAATTCAATGAGTTTCCCATCAAATTCCATGCTGAGTTTTCCATCGTGAACTTCATATTTTGTTCTGGCTGTGGCAAGAAAAGGTCTTCCTAGTAGCAACGACAAATGAGGTAGTTGAAGGTCATCTTCACTCATCTTCAGGAAATAGAAATCTGCAGGAAAAGCAAAATCTCCAATCTGCACTAAAATATCCTCAACTAAACCCTCAAGTTTAATGTTAGTTCTATCAGCAAATTGTATGGTCAGATCAGTTTTAGTCACAGGTTCAATTTTCAATTGTGAATAGACAGAATAAGGGATGATGTTAATCGGAGATCCAAATTCACACATGGCCTTTTCTATCTGATTCTTTCCTATTTTACAAGGAATGGAAAACGATCCTATATCATGGCTTTTATGATGCAGTTTTCTTTGATATGCAGCAGATACATTCTCATTCATGCAAGCATATTTTTCAGAAAACTTACTCTTAGTCATGCATAATTCTTTGAGAAAGTTCGCGTACCTGGGTTTTTTGACAACTTTATCGAGCAATGAAATATTTAGCTCTATATTCCGTAGTGAATTGAGTTGTATTGCAAACCTTTGAAGGAATGGTATTGGATCATACTTTTCTCGCATCTCTTCCATCCATTCTTCTTCTGCTTGAATTTGAGCAGCGGTTGCAGGTGAAGTACGCTGACCCTTCTTGTTTTTGGTCGAAAGCTCCTCTCTTCTAGGCAATTGAATGTTGGCCACGGCATCAGGTGGTGGTGCAGCAGAGAAAGCAGGTGCTGGAGGTGGCGATATAGAAGGTGGAAGCGGAACATCCGCTGAGTTCATCTTTTGTTCATACCACTGTTGAGTTCCTTCGATTGAATTGACTCCATATCCTTGTGCATTGTTCAACTCATTTATGCGCTCATTCATATATACTTGAGGTATACATGAAGGTGGTTGCATAATCTTCGGTGAAAGCATAGTCATTAGGTTTGTAACCATCTTCACCAAATCTCCTTGTTGAGCAGCCATCGAAGTCATAGTTGCTTCTAGGTTGTTCAATCGTTCATTCTCTTGCTTTGATGGCGTGGTTGACATGTTTTCCTTAGTGGTATTGAACTGGTATATGTTTTCAGCCATTGTGTTGAGCAGCTTCCTTGCTTCTTCAGGGGTTTTCAGTGTTAGACTTCCTCCACTAGCAGCATCAACATAGGTGCGATCTTCATAGAGAAGTCCATCATAAAAGTTCTGAATCAACATTGCTTCACTTAGGTTGTGGTAAGGGCAACTTGCACAGATTTCGTTGTATCTCTCCTAGTATTTGTGCCACTTCTCTTTAGGTTGTTGTTGGCAGGTTGTGATTCTCCTCCGTACGTCAACTCGCTTGGCCTCTGGAAAATATTTGTTCAGAAACACGGTCTCCATCTCCTTCCAAGAAGTTATGGATTTTGATGGCAGAGTCAAGAACCAACTTCTTGCTTTTCCTTCCAATGTTAAAGGAAAAGTTCGAAGTTTCGCTTGTTCTTCAGGCATCCCAGTGATTGCAGCACACCTTATAAAGAAATTTTGTAAGTGCTCATGAAGATTTTCATGAGACTCTCCTTGAAAAATAGGCAGCATGCCGATCACTCCAGGATTCAGCTTGAACGACAAATCCATGGCTGGATAGTCAATGCAGAGTGGCGGCAATTCACAGTTGAAATTCAACTCGCTTAACAAACGTTGTTGCTCCATTGGATTTTTCCTACAAAACAGAGATGATCAAGTGTAAAACGAATATAGAAAAGAAAAAGAAAATAATAAACAATCTCACCGGCAACGGCGCCAAAATTAATGCTCGGTCGTTAGCAATCATAAAAATAAAAATCCCAACAATTACTAACTAAAGATAGCTAGGGAAAGTAGGGGTCGATCCCACAGAGAGATAGGTTATTATTCTTTTTCTTAAAACAAACAAACAAAATAAAGAAGGTTTTTATAGTAAAATTAAATCAAATCAAACTAGTAATTAAAACTATCTAAGAAAGCAATCAAGAAAATTAAAGAAAACAATTAATCAGAAAGCAGAAGATAAATTGAGAAAATAATTAAAAGAACCCTCCAACATAGAATTAATATCCCTCTTGACAACAATACCATGGATCATTGATATCTAAAAATCATGAAAACAATGGATAGTTTGCTTGGAATTTAATCCTAAATTACCTTAATTAGATAAAGCTCTTGATCCAGTGTGAATTATCCTTTTTATTCTTTAAATAATTATCTCTTGATCCAGTGTGATAATTACTCAAGAATAAAGCATTAAGATCTAGTAATTTACAAGCACAATGGGCAATTAAAAATTGGTCAAAGATTCTTAAATCCCTTGGAAGGAAGATCCTTCGCTTCCAATTGCTACCAAACAATTAAATCCGAAGATCCTTCAAGATTAGAGGAGGATTTGGGAAATATTTCTTAAGGTGGGAAACTGATCCAGAACCATCAATTGAGTTGGGAATATCAATACATGACCAAATTGGAAGAAGGTTTGGGGCATCAATCATCGTCAGAGTATTCATTGTCATGAAGTCTTTTCTTTCTATTTCAAAAGTAATATTTTTTTTTGTATATGGATTGATCATTCCACTTGATCTTTCTTTATTATATATACTTTTTCCTTGAATATATATGTATTTCAGTATTATTCTCAAGGGAACTTGTATGTTGCATTGCATTTCATCACAAATAATAAAGGCTGAACATTTTAGAGATGATCATAAAGGGCGTTCACTGTTCACTCAAAAATAAGTAAAGGGATCAAAATGGATGATGCAAACTTGATTTGATCATGGGGGTATAGAAAGATGACTGAGGTCTCCGACTTGAACGGATCATGGGGCATGAGGTAAATTGCTGAACAAAATGTTGGAAAAATGAGAATTTTTGCCTATTTGGATTGATAAGTGGGGCATGTGCTTGGAAAGCTTGCCACTGAACTAGCTAGTGACCATATTCAAAATTGATTTATGCCTACATGGTCAAAGAAGATAAGAATCACAAAGGGGCATCTTGGAACTTTTTGAAACCATGAATGTTCATCAGCATGCATGCATTGCACCTCATAATCATAATCATCAACATTCACATCCATCAAAAGCATTCAATTGTATAGTTTCAAAATTGTGTCAAAGGCTCATTTGAAGAATTTCAAAGTTTGAGTTTGAGCATGTTGCAAATTTCTCCCCTCGAATGAGGTTGCTTGTTATTCGAAACCTCAAAATCCTTTTTCATGACAAAATTCAGTCTCATCAAAATCTTGTTCAAGATTTCTGTGTAGGTGTCTTATCAAATCCTTATTTAAGGTCCCTGTTTAGGTGTTTCATAAAAATCTTGTTCAAGATTCATGTTTAGGTGTTTTATCAAATCCTTGTTTAAGGTCCCTGTTTAGGTGTCTTATTAAATCCTTATTTAAGGTCTCTGTTTAGGTGTCTTTTCAAATCCTTATTTAAGGACCCTGTTTAGGTGTCTCATCGAAATCTGGTTCAAGATCCTTGTTTAGGTGTCTCATCAAAATTTTGTTCAAGATTCTTGTTTAGGTTTCTTATTAAATCTTTATTTAAGGTCCCTATTTAGGTGTCTCATCAAAATCTTGTTTAAGATCCCTGTTTAGGTTTCTTATCAAATCCTTATTTAAGGTCCCTATTTAGGTGTCTCATCAAAATCTTGTTCAAAATTCCTGTTTAGGTTTCCTATTAAATCCTAATTTAAGGTACCTGTTTAGGTGTCTCTTCAAAATCCCAGTTTAGGTTTCTTATCAAAATTTTGTTCAAAATCCATTTCTTGTTCAAATTTTCTGTTTTGTTTTTAAAATGATCTAGTGCGGTCTTTCCAGAAAGTTGATCTTAAGATGATCCAGTGTGGTCTTTCATAAAAGCTTTTAGAGGTCTAAGTTGATCTTAAGATGACTCAGTGTGGTCTTTTATAGAAGTTTTCAGAGATCTAAGTTGATCTTAAGATGACCCAGTGTGGTCTTTCATAGAAGCTTTTAGAGGTCTAAGTTGATCTTCAGACGACCCTGTGTGGTCTTCCATAGAAGTTTTCAAAAATCTAAGTTGATCTTAAAGTTGATCCAGTGTGGTCATTCCAAGAAGTTTACGATGATCTGAGTTAATCACTAAATTGATCCAGTGCGGTCGTTCCAAGAAATGTTTCCATGATCAAGGTTGAATTCGTAATAATCCAGTGCGATTAATTAAGAAGTTCAAAATTTGCATTTCATTTCAAAATTCAAAGTTCAAAATCTGCATATCATATCAAAACTCAAAGTTCAAAATCCACAGTTTCTTATTCATTCTTCAGAACTCAAAATCTGCACTCTTCAGTTGAAGATATGTTTCATGAATTTCGTCATTTGGTTGAAAAAGACTTTTATATTCCTTGAATGAAGAAACTGTTTGCATTTCATTGCTCAAAATTCAAAATTCAAAATTCAAAATTCAAAACTCAAAACTCAAAATTCAAAATTCATGGCTCAAAAATCAAATTTCAAAACCTGCATTTCAGCATTTCATTCTTCAAAAGTCAAAATTCAAAATTTGCATTTTTTTCCTTCAAAACTCGAAACTCAAAACTTGCATGTCATGTTCAAAACTCAAAATGCAGAATCTGCTTTTCTTTTATTCAAAATCTCAAAATCCTAATTGGTGTTTCTGTTTCTATTCGTCCTGATGGATGTTCAATGTTCAAAACATTCTTTTGTTGTAGGAGCGGTGTCTACGTCTTTGTGTACTCTCTGCTGATCGAGAAACACAACAGGACGCCTTTATGTATTTCTTGATTCCCAGAAAGTTCACAAAGAGGGGCAGTTGTAGACACCGAAAATTAATTTAGGCTAAGTCTAGGTTTGGTTTTGGTTTAAGTCCAGTTATGTGGCCTGGTTAGGTTTGGGTTGAATTTATTGGGTTGTGTTTGGGCTTTAATAATTATATATTTGGGCTAGTAAGTGAGTCAAGTTAATAATTATAGGACATGTTAAGTAAGTCTGTGTGGGAGATTTCCTAGTAGTTTCTCTCATTACTTGCTTCCAAAAAATTTAGGCCTATATAAAGGCTCTCTTTTCCCTAACCCTAATACACACAGAGAAATACATAGACAAAAAGACAGAGACACACACATTAGAAATTTTGAGCCGCATATTAAAAAAAAAAAACCCGAAGAGAAATCAACTTTGCAAGGAGAGCCAAATATTCAAGCGGTGGAAGCAAACTTTGAATCACGTTGATTTGATCATCACGTTGGGTTTGAATTGGTCTATTTTCATTAGTTGGTAAAATTCTCTTTTTGGTTCCTTATTTCCATTACTTTGTAGTCTTGTGATTTGTGAATGCATGTGGTTTTGCTTTCGAATTATCAATTATTGCTTTAGTCTTTGATCATGCTATTTTTCATATTAATTCAATTGTTATTGGTTTAGTCTATAAGCAGGTGATTTATGGATTATTTGCATATATTCCTTTAGTCTCTGAAGCATGTGTATTTCTCGGATTACTTTACTATTATGCCTTTGTTCTTTTGACTCATGCCTTTCGGGTAGTTTGCCATTCCTTTAGCCTGTGACACATGCGATTTTTGATTTACTTGCTATTATTTCTTTTAGTCATTGATTAATCATGGTGTTTGGATTATCTGCCTTTGGTTCATGTGATTTACGGTACCATTGAAAAATGAGTGGTCTGTTCTTTTAATTGCTTTTAATTACTTTTTCAAAATTGTCTCAAATATCAAAATTTAATTCAAAAATAAAAAAATTGTTTTCATTCTTTGTTCATTTAATCAAAACCTCAAAAATTTTACTCCTGGCCCGCATGAGTATAAACTGTGAACGGCAAAATCATTTTCTTTAAACCTTTTTTTTTATATAATTCTATTTCAAAATCATATGCATTAGATTAGGTTAGATAAATCCATCAAATTCTGCCAATCTTGTGGGGAATTTGGGGATTGTGCATAATTAGGGTTTCATGTAAAAATATATAATAAAATTTTGATAATTAATTTTAAGAGAATATTTTCTAAATCTTGCCATATTGTGGGAGATTTAGAAGATATTTAAAAAGGAAATAAAATAATTGAAATTAAACAAGATTGTTAATATGGAAAATTCAACTATAAAAATAAATATTTTTCAAGTCTTGCCAATTTGTGGGAAACCATATAATAATAATAAAATTTTAAAAGTAATAAATAAAATAATTGAATTGTAATCAATCTATAAATAAGAATAATCCAAGGGATGTACAAGTGATAGTTCCTTGTAACTTTGTAATCAATCATTTAATTTAATCAACAAATAAAGGTAACAAGTTTAAAATTCCGACGACGGAACCTCTTCGAGAAATTTAAAATTCTTGAATACTCTTAAGGATAATTGTCTCAAATTTTTGTCAAAATGTGAGGAAATTGAAGACAATGTTAATTAAAGAGATAAAATCAACAATCATGAATTTAGAGGATTAAAAGTAACAATTAAGGCTATAAGGTTAATGTTTAGTTAAAATGGTACTGTCTATTTGACAGGCGTTGTAGGGGTGCTAATACCTTCCCTACACGTAATCGAACTCCCGAACCCAAAATTTGGTAACAAAGACCAATGTTTAATCATTATTAATAAACTTAATTTAATATTAAGAACACATTAAAATGGTTAATCAAATTTAGGTGACCAATCACACCTAGATAAAAAAGATTGGTGGCGACTCCTTTCCAAATGAGTCTAGCGCTCAAGTCCCATGATTTGCACGTTATGACAATGCCGCCTATATCCAAGGAAATATCCAATTCCCGCTTATTCCCGCTTCTAGTCCTAACATGATTAGGACTCAGCGCAGTTTTGGTAGACAAATCATAACTTTCTACTGAGACCTCCGTTTTAGACCCGTGAGTACTCGTTGGAAAGCTAACTCCGAGATCTACAACTTTCCTTTGAAGTCCAAGACCCAGTTCTGCCGTTTACAAGACCAGAAATGCCGTCGAAGTCCCTGCACGAATTCAGGATTTTCAGGATCCTATTTTGACTAGGATTTTGGTTCTAGGAAGACTTTTAATCTAACTTAGAGTCTAACTTAGACTCTAAACCGTCCTAGACCTCTTTCCTACTTAGAATTGGATTTCCTAGGGTTATTTCCACTATAAATAGCCACCCCCTGTAACACAAATCACATACCTTCACATAATTTTAGATCTAGTTTTTTCTCTTCTAGTTTTTAGGCAAGGGTGCCGCCACCTTCTCTAGTCATAGAGAGGTGCGGCATACCTAGGTATTTTGCAAAGAGATTTCGCCCCCTTCTAGTTCTATAAGTTTTCTTATGCCGCTCATGGATTTTCCTAAATCCATGAGTAGCTAAATTCTTAATACTTCTAATCCTTTGGTGAATTCAATCAATTGATATGGTGAGATTTTTGTGCTTATAATTTAGTATTTTATTTTTGATAGATAGCATGTTAAACTCTGTTTTATTCCAAGACCTTGATTTTTATTGATTTATGCAGCCGATAAATTGATAATTTGAGAGATCTATTGCTAAGTCAGGCGGAACAGTTAACCCTCGAGTCTGATTGTTTGGTAGCGAATTGATGACGTTTAATTGACGCTCAATGGGTTTTGCATGCCAGTGATCAGATTTCTCTGATTGTTGTATGGTTTTACTAGTTAAGCATGTGTGAAAGAACTAATTAAATAGTTAAACTTAATGCTTTGTTGCTTGGTGAATCTTTAAGCCTTAATCGGGTACTTGATTTTTTAAGTTAATAAAAGGGGTAATTTAAGTCTTAATCGGGTAATCTTATCTAAATAGCATGTTAGGGTTTTCCCTAGGTCAGTTATCATCAAGGATTTAATATTGAATTCATCTTTTAAATCAAGGACCCATTATCAATTTGATTATTTTCTATCATTGGAGAAGAAGTATGCTTTATAATTATTGTTTTCTTTCTCATCTGCCATAGATCTAGATTTAATTTACTTTGCTTTGTTTCCAGTATAATTGTTTTCTTTTTAATTGTTATTCTTAATCCTCTGTTTTTACGTATTGTTTTGAGAGATTTTAAGGATTGTATTTTTGGATAAAGTCTATCAACCTTCTCTGTGGGATCGACCCCTACTTACCCTATCTACTTAGTTAGGATTTTGTGGGGAATTATTTTTATGATTGCTGACGACCGATCATAAATTTTGGCGCCGTTGCCGGGGAAGGAAACTTTCTCCTGGTGTTTTTCCGGGGAAGTAACGAATAGACTCATCTGAAGACGAATCCTAGGAATTTTCTCTTAGTCTCTGCGTTCTCTCTAAAAAAAAAAGGTTTCTGCATTTTTAATTAAAAAAATTTCTTTTTCTTTGCGTTTTCAATCTAAAAAAAATTTGGTTTTTCCGTTTTTAATTTTGTGTTTGCGTTTTTTTTTTGAAAAAAAAAGTTTTTGCGTCATAAAAAAAATTTGTTTATGCGTTTTTGGAAAAAAAAATATTTTCTTTTATTTTCTGTCTTTAATTTTAATTTTGTTTAAGAACTGTTACTACTAACAATTTTTCTCTTGAGTTTTTTGAGTTTTTCTAGAAAGCTGCATGCCAAAGACAAGAAGTAGTGGTAAAGAAGACTTTGAATTTGATCCAGAGCGAGAAAGAACACTATTTTGACTGAGGAAGGAGAAATCAAATCGACAACAAGAAGAGGAGTCATCCAATTCGAGTTCTCAACCAAATTCTCCTAGATCTGCTGCTTCAACATCGTCACAAGACATGGCAAACGAAGAACCTAAACCCTGAGTTTAGCAAACGTCAATGCACAACGCTTAACAATTCGATACCCAGATACGACTGCAAACTTTGAGATTAAATCTGGATTTATTCAGATTTTACCCAAATTTCACGGTCTATCTGGAGAAGATCCTCACCATCATCTTACAGATTTCCAGATTGCCTGCACATCAACAAACATTCAAGGTATCACTGAAGACCAATTCAAGCTTAGAACTTTTCCGTTCACTCTTGTGGATCGTGCAAAAGATTGGTTGTACCTCTTACCAACTGGTTCAATCACATCTTGGACGAGCCTTAAGAAGTTGTTCTTGGAAAAGTACTTTACTGCCCATAAAGTATCAAGTATAAGGAAGGAGATTTGCGGAATTAAGCAACGCCATGGGGAAACAATGCATGAATATTGGGAACGTTTCAAAACACTGTGTGCGAGCTGCCCCAATTTTCAAATCATTGAACAGTTGCTGATTCAATACTTCTACGAAGGATTACTACCGTTTGACAGATCTTCCATAGATTCTGCAAGTGGAGGAGCTTTCATAGACAAAACTCCTACCGATGCTTGGACTTTAGTGGAGAACATGGCTGCCAACACTCAACAATTTGGATCTCGAGAACACTATTCAAGAGAAGGCAATACAAGAAGAATCAATGAAGTCTCTACCCATTCCACCTCACTGGAGAAACAACTTCAAGAGACAAATCAACAAGTCGCTGCGCTTACTGATTTATTCAGTGCGAATTTTTCAAGTGTGCCTAAGAGTTGTGGTATTTGTAAATAAGGACACTACACTGATAAGTGCCCTTCTTTGAAACACAGCGCGCAAGAAGTCAATGCTGTTTGATTGAGCCAAAAACAACCCTATTTTTATGCCTATTTTACTATGTTTTTGGATCTATTTATGCTTAATTATATGTTATTTTGATGATAATTGTGTTTTAAGTTCTTAAGTGATGTGAAATTGAGAAATTGTTATTTTTCACCTCTTTTGGAGCTATTTTGATGACTTTTTACACAGATTTTAGCAAAGCAACTTTGAGCATAGATTTGGAGATTCGAAGTTCGTGTTTGAAGACTTATTGAAGACTAAATTGGAGATTTGAAGACTTTGAAGAATTATTTCAAGAAGCAAGGATTGAAGATTGGAGCTTTAATTGAAGACAAGCCATGGATAAGTTCTCAAGCTTTGGTATTTATGGATAATTTATGTGGGAAAATACTCAGCCATATAAATATAAATTGGAATTAAAATCCCAATTAATGACTCCTAAATCCAAGGAAATATCCAAATCCCGTAGATTCCCGATTCTAGTCCTAACAGGATTAGGATTAAGGCGCAGTTTTGGTAGAAAAATCATAACTTTCTGCTCAGACCTCCGATTGAAGCCCATGAGTACTCGTTGGAAAGCTGACTTCGAGATCTACAACGTTCTTTTGAAGTCCAAGACCCAGTTCTGCCATCTTCAAGCCCAAAAATATCGTCGAAGTCACTGCACGAATTCAGCAAAAATTCAGGATCTTATTTTGACTTGGATTCTACTCTAGGAAGACTTTTAATTTAACTTGGAGTCCAAGTTAGACCCTTAAACCGTCCTAGACTTCTTTCCAAGTTAGGATTGGAATTCCTAGGGTTATTTCCACTATAAATAGGCACCTTAGGTCTAGGTTTTTAGAATATACACACATACAAGTAGATCTAGAAATTATTTTGTAGAATTGTTGAAGTTTTGGAGGACAAAAGCCCTAGTGCCGCCGCCCCCTCTTCTTCCATCCATAAGATAAGTTTTCTTCTTATCTTTGGATGCTCACTCAATTTATGAGTGAGTAAACCTTTTCTTTACTCCAATGTAGAATTTAATTGGTCTCTTGACATATATATTGGTGAGATTTTGTGCTTATATATGATAATTGTTAGAGTATTCTTTTGATCTCTGTTTTAATTTTATGTTGCTTGTTTTGATTGATTGAGCCGGCACTTTCATGATAAATTAAGTTAGCATTAGCTAGATCAAGTCGAGGATTGACGTTCTGGCTTGGTTGTTTGTAGCAATTGGGGGAGGACGGAAGTCCCTTCCAAGGGAGATAAGGAACTTTGAGTGAGAAATTGCTCTTTGTGCTTGTATAAATTACTAGTTCTTAATGCTTTGATCCCTAGCAAATCTTTAAGGCTTGACGGCTAATTGATTAGTTAGGAGGAAAAAGGGGTAATTTAAGCTTTGACGAGTAATCTTACCTA
>AWUE01022582.1:0-12845 GCA_001974825.2 Corchorus olitorius | reverse complement strand
AAAACCTCCATTTTAGTATCTTATTTTGATATATATTTAAAAAGTATTTTGATTTGATTTTTTTTATGATTTTTGTAAATTTCCCACAAATTGGCAAAATTTAATTATTTATTATTTATTGATTATTTCTATAGTTGAAATTTCCATATTAACAATCTTGTTTAATTTTATTGATTTTATTTCCTTTTTTAATATCTTCTAAATCTCCCACAATATGGCAAGATTTAGAAAATATACTCTTAAAAAATAATTATCAAAATTTTATTATTATTACATGAAACCCTAATTATGCAAAACCCCCAAATTCCCCACAAGATTGGCAGAGTTTGATGGATATATTTAACCTAATCTAATGCATATGATTTTGCCGTTCACAGTTTATACTTATGCGGGCCAGGAGTAATTTGTTCTGATGTTTTTGATGATAAATGATAAACAATTTATTTGGATTTTTGAATTGAGTTTCGAAATAGATTACTATTTTGGACAAACAAGTACCTAGAGAAGAAAACTCTTTAAACAAATAAACCATAAAAAAATCAAATCCATATAGGCCAAAGAGTAAACATAATCGAACCAATTGATTCTACAACCAAATTAGTTCATGATATATAGTTAATAAAAACAAGCATGGCAGCCTGCGCTTGTGCTGCAGTCATCTTCTTAATAGGGCCAAAAGTGTGCTACCTAAATTCTACTCTATCTCTAGGTAATTCATCAAAATAAACCTAATATTTTACTCCTCCATCTCTAGATAATTCATCAAAATAAAACTAATATTAATTGTTGTTTGAAATGTATGTTGATTATCTAAAAAAACATAGTACGTTGTGGTCTCTTGATTGCAATTGTGAAATAAATAGACTCGGGTAGGTGGAAGAATTTGACTTCTACATAAGGAAGGCCTAATTTTTTGTAGTCAAGGAGCATGTATTGTTGTCGTAGGAAAATTGAATTAGTTGAGAGCATCTGCAAGAGCATATGTAATTCACACAATGCATCACAAAATGATTGTACTTAGCATTGGCTAACTGTGCTTTTGGAAATGTAGAAATATACTAAACATAAGCAACTAATAGAAACCTCAATAAAAAGGAAGTCGAATGATAAATAAAAAAAAACTTTTTATAAAATAAAAGAGGATTTTTAATTTAAGTAATCAAAATAATATAATCAACAAATAAATCCAGATTTTTTTAAAATGTTGCGGTGAGAAGTGAAAACTCCCCGCTTTAGGTTATGTCATCCTAAGGCGCTGCTAAATTAAATGGAAGGATCTTATCAACGTCCACCTGGAAATTTTAGGAAACAGAACGAAGTCCATGTGTAACCAATTCAGAGAAATGTTAGGGAAGAAGAAACTCATCCAAATAGAAATGAAGACGAAAGTAAAACAGAACTTAAATGTCAATAGTTTACACATGAATCAACAATTATTGCAGATACATTTATAGCACCAATCCTTTAGAATTCTGGCAGAAGAGTTGAACCGGTAAATCCTAATATCCACACACAATTAATATATAATTAAAACACACTTAATCATAAATATAAAATATTACAAAAAAGGGCAGCATGAATAGTAAGGGAGGAATTTAATGGAGGGCCTTTTTAGTCACCCGAAAAATGTGAAAAGACCAAAAAAAGCCAAAAGGAGGCATCACATTAATCCTCAATTTGGCCTTTAAGTAATTTCCATAGTCACTAAAAATAATATATAGTATATATAATATAATAATAGAAATAATAAGCACTAAAGAAACAAAATCATAAAGAACAAAAGAGAAATTACCACTGTTGCAAATATTGCAATTCAAAGCCACGTGATTGCCTTTTAATTTACAACTTTATTCCACCGCCTAATCAATTTTGTTTCGAAGCAAAAGTGCTCCAAAGAACAAAATCCCCGTTTGAAGCCAAGGAAATTTGTCTGCCTATGACGATCCGATTTGGGGAATAGGTTTTGAGAGTTGTTCTTGAGTGATGTTATGCGGCAAAAAATAGGTAGCAGCTAATATTTTCTAATGTGTGTCTGTTTGTCTCTCTATCTGTTTGTGTTTGTCCCTGTCTTGTGTTTTCGTCTCTTTTTTTTTTCTAGGGTTGGGAAAAGGGAGTCTTTATATAGGCCAACAATTCTTTGGGAGCAAATCATGGTAGAAAACTACCAGGAAATTTCCCACATAGACTTATTTTACATGTGCTAATTTGAGCCACTTAACTGGCCTAAATAAATTACTAAAGCCCAAACCCAACCTAAAAAATTTAACCCAAACCTAATCAGGCCACAATTGGGCTTAAGACAAAACAAAACTTTGACTTAGTTTAAATTAAATTTCGGTGTCTACAACTGCCCCTCTTTGTGGACTTTCTGAGAATCTTGAAAGGCGTAAAGGCATTCTTTTCGTATTTCTAGATGAATAGGGAGTACACAAAGACGTAGACACCGTTGTGCTTGAACTGTTGTGCTTCTTTCTGCTCGTACTCTTCAATCTTGAACTTCTTAACCAACCGCACTGGATCATTTAAGATTCAATCTTGACCACGGAAACTTTTCTTGGAACGACCATGCTGGATCAATGTGAAGATCAACTCTGATCATCGAAAACGTCTTGAAATAAGATCAACTCTGATCATAAAAAAAAAACTTCTTGAAAGGAGATCAACTCTGACCATAGAAAAAACTTCTTGAAATGAGATCAACGCTGATCGACAAAAACTTCTTAAAAGGAGATCAACTCTGATCATAAAAAACTTCTTGAAATGAGATCAACTCTGATCATCGAAAACTTCTTGAAACGAGATCAACTCTGATCATCGAAAACTTCTTGAAATGAGATCAACTCTGATCATAGAAAACTTCTTGAAATGATATCAACTCTGATCATCAAAAACTTCTTGAAATGTGATCAACTTTGATCATCAAAACTTCTTAAAATGTGATCAACTCTGATCATCAAAAATTTCTTGAAATGCGATCAACTCTGATCATCAAAACTTCTTAAAATGTTATCAACTCTGATCATCGAAAACTTCTTGAAAGGAGATCAACTCTGATCACCGAAAACATTTTGAAACGAGATCAACTCTGATCATCGAAAACTTCTTGAAACGAGATCAATTCTGATCATTGAAAACTTCTTGAAACGACCGCACTGGATCATCTGAGGATCAACTCTGATCATTAAAAACTTCTTGGAATGACCGCACTGGATCATCTGAGGATCAAATCTGATCCTTAAAAACTTCTTTGAAAGACCGCACGGGGTCAACTTAAGATTAACTCTGATCATTGAAAACTTCTTATGAAAGACTACACAGGGTCATCTGAAGATCAACTTAGATTTTTAAAAACTTCTATGAAAGACCACACTGGCTCATCTTAAACACCTGTACTTGACTATTCATCAATCATTTCTTGACTTCTTCTTTACCCATTCTTGGCTATTGTCTCCTCTTGGTTCCCTGTCCTCTCATGGCTCCTTCTTTGCCTACTAGGCTATATGATGTCCAGTCCTTCTCTATGATGCCCCCATGGCTAATTCTTCAATAATTCTGAATCACTCCATCTTCGTCCATGTCATGCCCTGATGACTCTACTTTATTTAACTCTTGAATGCTTCCTCTTCAAGACATGTGATGCTCTTCCATTATTTCTCTCTATAAACAAATGGCTCCTTGACAAAACTCAATGCTTTGGATCTCCCACAGATGATCTGATGAAGCAGACTCCTTTGCCCCACATCAATTCTTGTATCAACTTCTTTGTATTCCTACAACAAAATTTGACCAGAAGTCAAAGTCCAAAATATGTTATTACCATGCAATTAAATTTGCTTAAGACATATCATGATTAAAAATGATTTCACATGAATATTGCCTCTTTTGACCCTGAAAACATTTTTGTCAGAAAAATACCGCACATATTGCCATGTTTTTTAAAAATCAAGAAACTTTTCTCAAAAGATTTGGTGACCACCATTTAGAAGACTTCCCTTGCCAAGACTTTGACCGCTTCATCTTAGACTCACAAATGGAATGCAAATCTTTAGCAAACGCATTTCTAAACTATTTTTCAAAACATTTTCAAATCATCATTTGTTCAAAAGATTTGAGTCAACACTGACTATCAAAAGGTTCCAAAAGGCTAGAAAGGCAATTCTCGAAAAAGCCAGTGTATCGGCTTCTCTTGACACGGTTCAAATGTTGGACGACTTTGTCAACTTTTTTCCGTGAGTTGAATCAAAACTCAATGCTGCGTAAGAGGTCCTACTTTATTTGACTGCTTTGACAATCCTTATGAAGACTCAAGAATTCCCATTCTTGCTCTAGACTGCCCTTTCAGGTTTTCACCCTAGAGCCTTACCATTTCCTTCTTTTTTCCTCTTTTTTCCTCTTCTTCTTTTTTTTCCGCCATGCACTTGCACTGAAAAAACCAATTTTGTCTTAAAATATTTTTGAAAAAACATTTTTTCTCGTTTCAAAAGATTGCACTTTGAGGAAAACATTTTTCCTTTTGAAAAAATCACAGTTTGAGGAAGGTTTCATTCCAATATCCTGACTTGATCAAAGATGGACTTTATTAGGCACGTAATGTAGGATTGGGTTGAGGTTGCCAAAGATAGGATAAAAAGACTCAAAAATGTGTTTGAGGGTGATTGAATCAAGGATCACTTCTTTGTCCTGTGAAGGATCTTGTCAAATTCATGCTTTCCACCAGTTTTTACTTTTTCAGCTTCTTTGTTTCCTTTCTTTTTCAATTCTTTTCTTTTCTTCTCTTCTCCTTCTTTTGATTTGAACTTTCTTTCTCTCGATGGAGCGAGTTCATTGTCTCTTTTGTGAACTCGTATCCTTGTCATGGGTTGCTCCATCTTCCAAATTTAAAGGCAAACCCTCTTTTCATTTGCTGAGACAAACTGTCTCTGTATCCTTGCCCCTCAGTGTGGAGGGTGATCCTTGACTAAGGTTCATTTGAAAGAAAATTCATTCGGCTCAAAGGGGACAACAATGGATAATTTTTCTTCAAGCGAAGGGAATAAGAAAGAAAGCCATTTATCCTTTCAAGCCTGGACATCGAAAGGTAACCTTGGAAAACTTAAACCCTTGCGAAAACCAATTTTTTAGAAAACCCTTTTCTGAAAACACTTTCTTGAAAAGCATTTTTGACTTTTGAAAAACTCTTTGACCAAAATCCAAAAATTTGTGCCAATGCATGACGTCTCAAGCAGTCCTGTTCTTTCACATTTTCTTTTTTCTTTTTTCTTTTCCTTTTTTTTTTGCTTGTTTTTTTTCTTTCGCTGATGGGAATCTTATAACTGATGTCTGCCTCTCTTTCATTCATCTGACCTCTGTATTGAAGAATTTGAGCATTTCATTCCACCACTCTGCCTGATCATTGCTTGCATTCATCATAAGGACATGAAAAGTCTTTTGAAAACCAGAGTTATCTAGAAAGGTACAACTTGGATTGTCTACCCTTGATTATGGACCAATTTGCCCCTGCAAGGTCTGGAGGAGACTTGAATTTGGCTTTTAAAAATAATCTTCCTCAATGCATATGTGGAAAGGTAACAAAATATCTTGAAGATGTGGTATTTAGTTCAGTTAAGTTTGCAAGGAAAAAAAAATGGGCTCTTTTTGGGCTCAAGGAAATGTCGAATTTAAACTTAGTGTTGACATAAAACAAATTGTCTTGTTGTCACTTTCAAAAAAAACCATCCCTTTATTTCGAAAACGTTTTTATTCCAAAGACAACCCTTTCACTAAAGACTTTTTGTTTTATTTCTCAAAACCTTTTACTAAAACCCATTCCTTTTCTCATTGCCCAAATGAAAATTATTGCCCCTAGTTGAGTGTTTTGGGAATTGTTTCTTAGTGGTGATCACCATAATCAAAATGAACTTTTCATTCAAGAAAAGGGAATGCAACAAATTTTGACCAGTACAATCATGAGAAAATTTGAGTAAGAATATCCAAAACTGAATTATAATGCAAGTGCTATGCATATGTGATATAGGCACCAAAGTTACAGAAATTCCCTATCCAACGGACTCCCCGTTCTCATTTTGATTAGTCTGCAGCTAACTGGCCCTTCAGATGTAGTCTTCAATTTTCTCCTTGAGCTCCCTACAATTCTCTATTGACTTGGCCAAAGCTTCATCGCACAGGTCACCATGTTCCATCTCAATCAACCTTTAACTAAGCTTCAAACAGTGAACTCAAGCTTCTAACAGATCTCCCATACTTTCCTGAGGATGTTAGATTCCAACAAGCAAGTAGAAACAAGTAATATTACAAGTAATCTACATGAATGAACTATATGTATAAAATGCATCTATTTAAAATGACAATGATAATGCATGATGAATGCATATAGACAAGTGAGTGACTACTAACTTCACAAATGATGGAAATGCGAGATTGTAATCAACATGAGATTAATGCTTGGAAGAAAATTTCTTTAAATTAACTCACTTAATGACATTAATCCTAAGGACTATCTTCCAATGCTTTGATAAATGCACACTTTGCCAATATCAATGCATGAAAAGGGATATTTGTAACGCAACAATAATAATTGATAGGGAAATTCTCAATTTATCCAATAAAGCAAACTTGTCCATTACAACCTTATTTGTTAAAAGAAAATAAAACTTAAATAACCAACCTGTTCAGTACATCAAAAACTAAACAAAATTCAAATATTCCATCTCATCTTCGAATGCGGAAAAGAAGCGCTTGACTTGTTGATGAAGATCTCGAGATTCCTCCAAGAATTTTACCAATTGTTGTCCATGCGGTCCTACAGGGAAAATTTCACTAAGCTCGTCCAATTTCTCCACCATGTCTTCTGCCTTGACCATAGCCTTTTGAATGTTCTTCATAAGGTGCTCGAGCTGTTTATTCCTAACAAGGAAAGATCGCTTCCACACATTTTATCAGTCTTTAACCTTCCAATTGTCGTAACGTGCGGGTCCGGGAACCCTGTTGCTCCGACTTAAACAACAGGAGTCGCCACTAACCAAAATTCCTAGGTGTGATTAGTCACCTATTGACCATCTAAACCTAATTAGGACCAATGCTTGGCAATGGACCAGACTAAGCCTAAAGGTCCAGTCTTCCAACCTAAGTCTAAGTTCGGGAGTCCATTACGTTCAGGGAAGGATTAGCACCCCTGAGACGCCCGTCAAATGACGGTACCATTAATCTAACCAGATTCTATGTGGATCAAAATGTGATTGGTTGATTTTATACTAATCTTGCTTATTAAAAAAAATTATTAAAATAAATATATAAAAAAAAGTAATGGATAAATAGGAAAATAAGTTTAAAAAAAATAAAATAATAATAATAAAAAATAGGTATAGAGATGAATAGATAAATAGATATAGAGAATAATAGATAAATAGGTAGCTGAAAAAAATAATAATAACTAAATAGATAATAGCTAAATTAATAAATAAATAGATAAATAGTAAGTAAATAGATAATAGTTAAATTAATAAATAAAAAGATAAATAGTAAATATATAGATAATAGTTAAAAATAAATAAAAAGATAAATAGCAAATAAATAGATAATGGTTAAAAATAAATAAATTGATAAATAGTAAATAAATAGATGATAGTTAAAAATAAATAAATAGTGAATAAATAATGAAAAAAAAAATTGGTCTTTTTTGTGTTTTTTTCTCTAATTAATGCATGTATGTAAATGATGAATGCAAAATCAAAATTATTATACCAATTCACGTAGTCTTGGGTTATTGAGAATTCTTTTCGAGACATTTGCACGGAACTCCGAAGCATCCCGAAAGAACCCTCTCATCCTCAGAGACATTCAATGAGCCCCGAAAATTCGATCAATCGTGAAAGCCCCTTCTTTGGAAGACTATGATTATTGGTTGTTTAGTGGCATGACAATTAATTAATCACATATAAATTAAAATGCATAATTAAACATGAATGCATATGACCTATTCTTAATTTGGCTTTAATTAAAATAATTAGGAATTAAAATAATCCCTAAAATAGTTAATATATTAAAAAAAAACAAATTAATCAAATCCTATTCCACGTACATATATTACTATATTTTAACAACCCCAATTTCAATAGAAGAAATATATTGTAAAAGCAATTGATGGCTAAACACATAAAATTTCAAATTAAATTATAGATCATGGACTAAACGCATAACTCATTGTTAGCCTAATCCGAAACTCAACAAAACTTAAATCTAAAAAAAACAAAAGCCAACGGATTGATGAAGATATATATATATATATATATATATATATATATGAGTAGATTATTGTATCAAACAATGTAAAATCAAAGATCAAGACAAAAAAAAAATGAATTGCCATGAAAGAGAACGTTACCAACAAATAAGTTGGTGACTTTGATTGATTTTCCCAGAAATTGGGAACCGAGCCCTCCTCCAATCTTTAATACACTTTTCTTCTTCACGACCTTCTCCCTTTTTCAACTCAATAATACTCTTCCTTTTTATTATTTTTAATCAAACAAATTTTTTTCTTGCCTTTGCCGAATTCTCTTTTTTCCAGAGAGAAGAAAAAGTCTGCCTAATCGTTTTTTTTTCTAACCTCCAAAAAACCCCTAACCCTAGGATTCCTTACCCCTTTTATATCCCATTGAGCCATTCCCTTTTAGGTTTGGACTCAATTTACATGAAAAGAAATAAGCCCATTTACATAAACCCACAAAATTAAAGTATGAGTCTTATCTTAAACTAAGAATAATGGGCTTGTCCCAAAAAAGAATAAACCCAAATTTTTAGTGTCTACAGCTGCCCCTCTTTGTGGACTTCCTGAGAATCTTGAAAGACGTAAAGGCGTTCTTTTCGTATTTCTAGATGAATGGGAAGTACACAAAGACGTAGACACTGTTGCGCTTGAATTCTTTCTTCTTTCTGCTCGTACTCTTCAATCTTGAACTTCTTAACCAACCGCACTGGATCATTTAAGATTCAATCTTGACCACGAAAACTTTTCTTGGAACGACCATGCTGGATCAATGTGAAGATCAACTCTGATCATCAAAAACTTCTTGAAATGAGATCAACTCTGATCATAAAAAAAACTTCTTTGAAACGAGATCAACTCTGATCATCGAAAACTTCTTGAAATGAGATCAACTCTGACCATAAAAACATCTTGAAAATGAGATCAACTCTTATCATAAAAAACTTCCTGAAAGGAGATCAACTCTGATCACCGAAACTTCTTGAAACGAGATCAACTCTGATCATAAAAAACTTCCTGAAAGGAGATCAACTCTGATCACCGAAAACTTCTTGAAACGAGATCAACTCTGATCATCGAAAACTTCTTGGAATGACCGCACTGGATCATCTGAAGATCAACTCTGACCATTGAAAACTTCTTGGAATGACCGCACTGGATCATCTCAGGATTAACTATGACCATTGAAAACTTCTTGAAATGACCGCACTCGATCATCTGAGGATCAACTCTGATCCTTAAAAAACTTCTTGGAATGACCGCATTGGATCACTTTGAACACCAGTTTCTGAAAATAAATCATGCTTTGATGAAAGTTATGATGAATGATTATGCAAGTGCAATAACGATGTATTCTGATGCAATGCTAAATGTTGTTCATGATCTGCTTTTGAATTTCCTTTGGTTAAAGGTTCCCATTTGACTGCACTACTTTCAACTCCTCAACTACTGCTCACCATAATCGCCTGTTTGCCCCTGATTCCTTTGTTTTCCTTTTCTCTCGCC
Organism: Corchorus olitorius; assembly: GCA_001974825.2. Lineage (NCBI taxonomy): Eukaryota > Viridiplantae > Streptophyta > Magnoliopsida > Malvales > Malvaceae > Corchorus > Corchorus olitorius. Next base: position 3,076 of record AWUE01022582.1, on the reverse strand, counting down.
TTGCCCCCCAGCCCATTTCTTTTGAATTTCTCGCTCTAACTATCAAACCATAGTTGTAGAACTCCTTTTCCCTTTTCTCTTTTTGCCCCAAGTGGACATTTGTTCATTTTATCCCATAATTGAATTTATTATTGAAACTGAACAATTCCATGCAAGTTTTTGATGTTTTTAAAAGAAAACCAATGTCAGCCTTTCATAAGATGCAATCAGAAAGAAACAATCATGACTGAAGGGAAAAGATATTTCATTAATAAGCAAGGAAATACATATACAAGAAAGCTGATGTACAGAGAAAGATTCCATACATAAACATAACAAAGAAATTTTAGAAAGATAAAACCTCATGACAATGAATACTCCGACGACTATAGAGACATGCCAAGGACTCCGAATTTCAGTGTTGCTGTTCCCAACTCAGTCTGGACCAGAACCTCACCCTTTTGACCTTAAGAGATGCTCTTTTGGAGCTCTTTTTCTGCCAACTATATCTTTCCATTCTTTACTTGAGCCGCCCTTTGCGGGTTTTCAACTCAAGTTTCTCCTTCTCCAACCTTCACATGAGCCGCCCTTTTCGGGTTTTCAACTCAAGTGACCCCCATTGGGTTCAAGCAGCCCTTTGCGGGTTTTCAACTTGAACCCCTCCTTTTATTCTTTTCCTCTTTTTTTTTTTGAAACTTCAGGCATAATATTTCTTCACTTCATCTGCATTGACGGGCTTAGATAACACATCCCCATCCATTTCTTGCAAAATGAATGCTCCACCAGAGAAAGCTTTCTTTACCACATACAGACCTTCCCAATTTGGTGTCCATTTGCCCCTCGGATCACGCTGCTCTAGTATGATCTTCTTAAGCACCAAATCCCCTTCCTTAAACTGCCTCGGGCGTACCTTTTTATTAAATGCACGCTCCATCCTTTTCTGATACATCTGACCGTGGCATAGAGCCGTTAGCCTTTTCTCATCAACCAAATTCAACTAATCAAATCTCTCTTGAACCCATTCAGCATCATCCAATTTGATTTCTCTATAAACCCTTAGGGAAGGTATCTCAACCTCAATTGGTACCACTGCTTCCATCCCGTACACTAATGAATATGGGGTTGCCCCAGTTGAAGTTCTAGCACAAGTCCGATAAGCATGCAAGGCAAAAGGAAGTTTCTCATGCCAATCTCTATAAGTCTCTGTCATCTTCTCCAAAATCTTCTTGATGTTCTTATTGGCTGCCTCAACTGCTCCATTCATCTTTGGACGATAAGTAGTCGAGTTACTATGAGTTATCTTGAACTGTTTGCATGTCGCATCAACCAACCCCTTGTTCAAATTGGTCGCATTGTCCGTAATAATCCTCTCAGGTAACCCATAACGGCAAATAATCTCCTGGTGACTACAGCCTGAGTGACACTTGCGTATGAAGCTGCTTCAACCCAATTTTGTGAAGTAGTCAATTGCAACAAGAATAAACTTGTGTCCATTTGAGGCCTTGGGGTTAATAACTCCAATCACATCTATACCCCACATAGAAAAAGGCCACGGAGCTGACATGACATGTAGTGGGTTTGGAGGAACATGGATCTGATCCCCGTAAATTTGGCACTTGTGACATTTCCTGACATAATTAATACAATCAGTCTCCAAAGTCAACCAATAGTATCCTGCTCTCATAATCTGCCTTGCCATCTTATGACCACTTGCATGACTTCCGCATGATCCCTCATGTACCTCTTCCATAACCTTCTTGGCCTCCATCGAGCTCACACACCGAAGTAATGTCTGATCACGACTCTTCTTATACAGAGTTTCACCCTCTAAGAGATAACTCGTTGCCATTCTCCTTATCACCCTTTTGTCATTCTCAGTGGCATGCTCTGGGTACTTTTGGTATTTGATATATTGGAGAATATCAAAGTACCATGGGTTTCCATCTACCTCCTCTTCTACACTCAACACATGTGCAGGAGAATCTCTTGTTTGGACTTGGATTGGCTGGATCTCAACATCTGTTCCCACTTTAAACATTGACGAGAGAGTTGCTAATGCGTCGGCCAACTGATTATCTTCTCTAGGCAAATAGTGGAAGGAAACTTCTTCAAATGACTTGATCAAATCAACAATGTAATCCTTGTACTTGACCAACCTTGGCTCCCTTGCTTGCCATTCTCCTTTCATTTGATAAATCACCAAGGGTGAGTCTCCATATATGTCTATTTCCTCCACTTTTTTGTCCAAAGCCATTTAAATCCCTAAGATGCATGCTTCATACTCAGCCACGTTGTTGGTGGCAGGAAAATCCAATCGGGCTGTAGCTGGGAAATAATCGCCATCTGGGGATATCAACACTGCACCTATTCCCTGTCCTGACAGGTTTGATGCCCCGTCAAAATACATCTTCCATTTATTTTCTTCTTCTTCTATCTGACCTACAAACATCAGGTCTTCATCTGGAAACTCAAAATGTACCGGCTCATAATCCTCACTAGCTCGATCTGCTAGAAATTCTGCTACAGCACTTCCTTTGATAGCTTTCTGAGAGACGTATACTATATCGTATTCTGATAACAGTACCTGCCACCTTGCAATTCTTCCTGACAATCCCGGCTTTTGAAACACATACTTGATTGGATCCAATTTGGATACCAACCATGTCGTGTGGTATAACATATATTGTCTTAATCGATGGGCTGTCCACGCTAATGCACAACACATTTTCTCTAAATCTGAGTACTTGGCTTCATAATCAGTAAACTTCTTGCTCAAGTAATAAATTGCTCTCTCTTTTTTCCCACTTTCATCTTGCTGTGCCAATACACATCCTATTGAGCTTTCAAATACAACTAGATATAAGATCAACGGTTTCTCTCTTACTGGTCATACCAAAACTGGAGGACTTGACAAGTATTCTTTGATCTTATCGAAGGCCACTTGACATTCTTCATCCCATTCTCCTGGACTCTTCTTCCTCAACAACTTGAAAATAGGATCACATTTAGCCGTTAACTGTGAAATAAACCTGGCTATGTAATTCAGTCTTCCTAAGAATCCCCTAACTTCTTTCTGACTCTTCGGAGGGGGCAAATT
>AWUE01022581.1:0-27591 GCA_001974825.2 Corchorus olitorius | reverse complement strand
ATTGCTCTTTCAAGAATTTGATATCGAAATCAAGGACAAGAAGGGAGCAGAAAACGTTGTAGCTGATCATCTAAGCAGAATTGAAGGCAACAACGAAGAGATAGCAATCAATGAAACGCTACCTTTTGAAGACTTGTTTGCCGTTTCTCAACTTCCATGGTATGCAGACATTGTTAATTTCTTGGTCACTAGACGTCTACCTCCAGATCTAAGCAAATGGAAGAAATTGAAGATCATCAGTGATGCCAAGTATTATCTTTGGGATGATCCATACTTATGGAGACAAGGTTCTGATCAAGTTATGAGAAGATGCATACCTGACAATGAAATACAATCAGTTCTGAAGTTCTGCCACAATGATGAGAGCGGAGGCCACTTTGGACACAAGAAGACAGCAAGGAAAATCTTGGATTGTGGATTTTATTGGCCAAGGATCTTTCAAGATTCTATGAATACTGCAAGAATTGTCCACGCTGTCAGAAAGTGGGAAATATTTCGAAAAGAAGTCAAATGATTCAAAGTCCTATATTCGTTGTTGAAATCTTCGATGTATGGGGAATTGACTTCATGGGACCTTTTCCTCCATCAGAAAAGAAGTATTACATTCTTCTAGCCATGGACTATGTCTCCAAATGGATTGAAGCAGCTGCTACTGAAAAGGACGATGCCAGAACAGTGGTCAAGTTTATAAAGAATAACATTCTTCATAGATTTGGCATACCAAGAGCCCTCATAAGTGATCGTGGAACTCACTTCTGCAACAAAATTGTACAAGCCTTAGTTGAAAAATATGGAGTAAGCCATAGGGCATCTACTTCATATCATCCTCAAACGAATGGTCAAGCCGAGATATCTAACCGTCAAGTGAAGCTGATTCTGGAGAAAACAGTCAATGTTCAGAGAAAAGATTGGAGTATGCGACTAGGAGATGCTCTATGGGCATATCGAACAGCCTATAAGACACCCCTTGGTATGTCCCCATACAGAATTGTGTTTGGAAAACCATGCCATTTACCTGTGGAGATAGAACACAAAGCTTGGTGGGCAGTGAAGCAATGCAATCTTAACTTCGACAAAGCTGGAATTCAAAGGATGCTGCATTTACAAGAACTTGAAGAGATTAGGAATGAAGCCTATGGAAATTCAAGGATTTACAAGGAGAAAACGAAAGCTTTTCATGATCAGAAGATATTGAGAAGATCATTCCATGAAGGACAAAAGGTTTTACTATTCAAGGGACAAATGAGACAATTCTCTGGGAAATTAAGATCAAGATGGGCTGGTCCTTTTGAAGTACGAAGAGTATATCTCAATGGATCAGTAGAAATCTATAATCCAACCTCCCAGTTGCAATTTAAAGTCAAGGGACAAAGATTAAAACCATTCTTTGAGACTTATCCGATAGGATGGATTGAGGAAATTGTTTTGGAAGAGCCAATTTATCTTCCAAAATAGGGGAATCGAAGAAAAGAGGAAGTCAAGCTAATGACTTTAAACAAGCGCTTGTTGGGAGGCAACCCAATAATTTTAATCTCTAACTCAATTTTTATTTTGCAGATTTTAAAATTTTTCCATTTAATTGGAAGAGAAAAAAAAATTCAAGAGATGGAAGAAGCCAAGCACCGAGCCACGAACCATGCATGAACCATACATGGCCAGCCCTGGCTCGGTGGCATCAGGACAAGGCCTGGGCATGTCCAAGCCACAGCCGGCCATGACCTGGCCATGCCGAAGCCAAGCACCAGCCACACCAGGCCCTAGCCCGGACATGTCCGAGCAAAAGGCCGAGCACGCCAGGCACCTCAGCCGAGCCACGCAGAGACAAAGGCCATGCCGCTCATCAGCACCAGGCATGTCGAGCCATGCCGCGCACCAGCAAGCAACCCGCACGCCAGCACGCGACATCGCCAGGCAGCCCGCGCGCCAAGCAGCAGGCCGCTGCTGCCTTGGTGCCGCGGCACCTTCCTTCTCTCATGCATTCCTTTTCCAATTAGGATTTTGACTCCTAATTAATTTGGATGATGACCACCTTTTTCAATTAGGTTATGGACTCCTAATCCAGGTATGATTCTTACTTTTTACTCTAATTAAAATCTCTTAGGAATAGGATTTGATCACTATATAAAGACACCTCTACCTCCTCTTTTATTCACCAAAACAAGAAGCAATATTTGAGAGGAAAATTTTCGGTTTGAGCAAGGGAATAGTCGACTATACCAAGTCGACAAGAGAAGAATTTTTGGAAGAAGCTTATCGACTTAAGCAAGTCGATAAGTCGACAATTTTTTGGAGAAAAATTGTCGACAAGAAGCAAGCAAACCGACGCCACCCTTAGTCGACTAGAAAATTTTGATTTTTCCTAGCCCTTGTGAAGATGTCGATGATGCTCACCACCATGGATTTTGAAGTTCAATTCAAGAATTTTCGGAACCAATTTTATCAAATTGGAGGCGCGTATTTTGGAGAGAAATTTCAAGGAAGATTTCTGCGCCAAGACTGCCATGAACTTTTGAGCATGATTGCCTCTCTGCCTGAAGAAGATATTGCTACCAAGCCTGGATTCAAAGCTAGAAAAATTTACCAATTTCTCTTGGAAAAAGCTAACAAGTCTCAAGAAGCTGTTATGAGATCAAAGGCTAGAGCTGAGCATGAGTTCAGAAATCGGTTTCATCCCTTTGAGAATCGATTTCACCATCCCCAAGGACCAAGGAATTTTAATGGAAGGATAAGACCACAAGTTGCACCTTGGAATAGGGTCTTTTCCATGCCCCGGATGGGAGGATACCAAACTAAGCCCTATAGGCCACCCTATAGACCTCCTATGCGATGTACTCCTTTCCCTCAAAAAACTCATGATCTAAATTATGCCTCTTCATCAAATAGGCCGATTGAAACTGTTTTTACTGTGGAAGAATTCAAAGCTCCATCACCATTAAAGGAAACGAAGGATCCATTGAATGATCTAGGTGAGGACAAGATTGTGATTATTGCTTCTGATTCTAAGTCAAGTGATGCTTGTGATAAAGAGGAAGAAGAGGTTAACCAAGAAAAAGAGGCTGAGGAAGAGCTTCATCCTTTCCTTGTTCGATGCAACGAGATTAGTGATCAAATTACTAGCTTAAGAGATGATTTTAATAACATAATTGGAAATTTGGAAGACCTCTTCAATTTATTGGAGAAGGCTATTCATAAACCAATTTCGGTTTAGATTTCAATTTCTTGTTTTTAGATTTAAGATTTATGCATCTTAGGATTACTTATCTAGTTTATGCTTTAATTTTAATTTTCCTTTATCTTATGTCTTTATTTTTCAAGTTTCATTAATAAACTATCTATCCAGTTTTATTTTTTCTATCACCTTAATTTTCTATTGACTTTATGTTTGAGTAATTATCTTCATCAAGCCACCAGGTATGTTTTCTTGAGCCTTAACTCTCTATTTTTGGAAAGATATTGCATGAATTGTTTGCTTTTACATTGAGGGCAATGTGAATTTTAAGTGTGGGGGGGTGATTGCATGATAGGTTTAGGTTTATTGCTTGAATAATTGAGTCATATGCTAGTTATTATTTGCATGAGAACTTAGGATAGAAAATTGTTTGTTTCTGGATTGTTTTTGATTGATCATATATTATTCCCCAATTTTTCAAAATTGATTTTCGACAAAATTATTAAAATTGAGGCTAAAATTTTGATTTTCTCAAAACTTTTTGAATTTTTCATGCATAAATTGATTAATTCATTTGATTATGATTGATGAATGCTTAGAATTTTAATAATGTTTTATTTATTGATTGAGTTATAGCATGTTATTTGATTTCTTAGAATTAGGTATAATTGAAGTTTGTGATATGATCTTATTTATTAATTGCTTCTATGATTATCTATTTCTAGAACTTGTGTTCAATCTTGATTGAAGTTATGATTGAGAAAGTATGCTATTGGTATATGTCAAGAATAAGTGTGGGGGACTACTTATAAAGAGGGTAATTAAAAAAAAAATTGTTTTCAAAAAGAAGTGCTCTCATGACAAGAGGAGAAGAGGTATTTCTGTATACTAAAAAAAAAAATATCCATTGTTGTCACTCTTTTCTTAAACAAAAGGAGTTAGTAACCCTTGGAAAGAGGATAAGAGGCATGGAATTGCAGAAATATTGTCCCTCTAAAAAAATAAAAGAAGGAGTTCTTCTAGAGTGCTAGTAGCCTCAAAAGGGAGTTAGTAACCCCTAAATCATGAACACTTCGAGGTTAGTAACCTCAATTTTCTAAAAACAATTACCCTTGAAAATCTATTATAACCCATAATGACCCTTGATGTATATCTATGGCACTACAATCTTTTGAGTAATGGAGAAAGAGAGGAAAACATAAGCCTATAGAAAGAAGTAGTTATAGAAAGTGAAAAATAGTAAGTGATTAAAACTACTTTGATTATGGCTACTTAAGAATGATGATACTTGTTATGTCTTGATTTTTGAATTTAGTATTATTATTATTCTTTGTTATTTTGATTTCATGATTGAATTGATTCTTTGATGAGTGTGTGAGTTCAAATTGATCTTTAGAAAAATTGATTTTTAATTAACTTACACATTGATTTGCTAAGGGACTAGCAAAATTCAAGTGTGGGGAATATGATTGAGCCCAAAAACAACCCTATTTTTATGTCTATTTTACTATGTTTTTGGATCTATTTATGCTTAATTATATGCTATTTTGATGATAATTGTGTTTTCAATTCTTAAGTGATGTGAAATTGAGAAATTGTTATTTTTCACCTCTTTTGGAGCTATTTTGATGACTTTTTACACAGATTTTAGCAAAGCAATTTTGAGCATAGATTTGGAGATTCGAAGTTTGTGTTTGAAGACTTATTGAAGACTAAATTGGAGATTTGAAGACTTTGAAGAATTATTTCAAGAAGCAAGGATTGAAGATTGGAGCTTTAATTGAAGACAAGCCATGGATAAGTTCTCAAGCTTTGGTATTTATGGATAATTTATGTGGGAAAATACTCAGCCCATATAAAATATTAATTGGAATTAAAATCCCAATTAATGACTCATAAATCCAAGGAAATATCCAAATCCCGTAGATTCCCGATTCTAGTCCTAACAGGATTAGGATTCAGGCGCAGTTTTGGTAGAAAAATCATAACTTTCTGCTCAGACCTCCGATTGAAGCCCATGAGTACTCGTTGGAAAGCTGACTCCGAGATCTACAACTTTCTTTTGAAGTCCAAGACCCAGTTCTGCTATATTCAAGACCCAAAAATGCCGTCGAAGTCACTACACGAATTTAGACAAAAATTCAGGATCCTATTTTGACTTGGATTCTACTCTAGGAAGACTTTTAATTTAACTTGGAGTCCAAGTTAGACCCTTAAACCGTCCTAGACTTCTTTCCAAGTTAGGATTGGAATTCCTAGGGTTATTTCCACTATAAATAGGCACCTTAGGTCTAGGTTTTTAGAATATACACACATACAAGTAGATCTAGAAATTATTTTGTAGAATTGTTGAAGTTTTGGAGGACAAAAGCCCTAGTGCCGCCGCCCCCCTCTTCTTCCATCCATAAGATAAGTTTTTCTTCTTATTCTTTGGATGCTCACTCAATTTATGAGTGAGTAATCCTTTTCTTTACTCCAATGTAGAATTTAATTGATCTCTTGACATATATATTGGTGAGATTTTGTGCTCATATATGATAATTGTTAGAGTATTCTTTTGATCTCTGTTTTAATTTCTATGTTGCTTGTTTTGATTGATTGAGCCGGCACTTTCATGATAAATTAAGTTAGCATTAGCTAGATCAAGTTGAGGATTGACGTTCCGGCTTGGTTGTTTGCAGCAATTGGGGGAGGACGGAAGTCCCTTCCAAGGGAGATAAGGAACTTTGAGTGAGAAATTGTTCTTTGTGCTTGTATAAATTACTAGTTCTTAATGCTTTGATCCCTAGCAAATCTTTAAGGCTTGACGGCTAATTGATTAGTTAGGAGGAAAAAAGGGTAATTTAAGCTTTGACGAGTAATCTTACCTAATTAATGTGATTTAGGATTTAATTCCGACAAGCTATTCTATGATTTCATAATTATTAGATATCAATGATCCATGTTATAATTGTCAAGAGGGATATTAATTCTATGTTGGAGGTTTTTATTAATTGTTTTCTTGACTATTCACTGCTTTCTTGTTAATTGTTTTCTTTAATTTTCTTGATTGTTCTCTTGATTGATTTTAATTGTTAGTTTGATTAGGTTTAATTTCACTATAAAAATTCTCTTTAATTTGTTTAATTGTTTTAAGAAAAAGATTAATAACCTATTTCTCTGTGAGTTCGACCCCTACTTGCCCTATCTGCTTTAGCTAGGAATTTGTTGGGAATTTTATTTTTATGATTTGCTGACGACCGATCACTGTTGGAATGCAAGGAGCATATCAAAGGAAGCCTGAACCTTATTGGAGAGCCGAGCAACCAAGTCAACAATATGGGAACCAAGGTAACTATCAAGGAAGGCCAATGAATTATCAAAGGCCTAGTTTTCAACAATCTTCACAAGCTGCCGAGATGCAACAAATGAGAGAAGCTATGGAGATGATGAGGAAACAAATCAGTCAATTGGCTAGTGACATGAGTGAACTCAAGACACTAGTTCAACAAAGGATCCCATCGCAACCCAAGGTACCTCCTAAGGAGAATGTAAGTGCAGTCACTCTAAGGAGTGGAAAAGAGTTGGAAAACCCTTTTCCTACCCATGCCGCACAAGATGAAGGAAAGCCGAGCTACACCAAAAAAGAAGAATTGCAAGTGCCTGACAAAGAAATCAAGATCGAAGATGAACCCAGAAAAGATGGCGCAAACACCAAGGAGATTGCCGCCGACAAGACTGATTCCAAGGTAGATGCCGCCATACCTTTTCCATCAAGATTGAAGAAGTCAAAGAAAGAAGATGATGATCAAGATATTTTGGAGATACTTCGAAAAGTTGAGGTCAACATCCCACTTCTTGATGCTATTCAACAAATTCCAAACTATGCAAAGTTACTTAAGCAACTTTGTACCAACAATAAAAGGTTACAAGGTAAGGTAAGTGCTAGTGTTAATGTCTTTGTTGTGCTTCAAAAGAGTTTACCTCCTAAGTGCAAGGATCCAGGTACGTTTTCTATTACTTGTTCTATTGGAAGAAGTGTTATAAAGAATGCTATGCTAGATTTAGGTGCATCTTTAAGCGTAATGCCTTTTTCTTTTTATCAATTTTTAAATATTGGTCCTTTGAAAACTACTGATGTGATTATGCAGTTAGCCGATGGATCTTTGGTTCATCCCAAAGGTGTTCTAGAGAAGGTCTTAATTCAAGTTGAATACTTGATTTTCTTATTGACATCTTTGTTATGGAGATGGAACATTCGAATGATCAATGTCCTCTTTTATTAGGAAGACCTTTCTTAAGAACCTCTCATACTAAGATCGATGTATTCGATGGTTAATTGACCATGGAATTCGATGGTGATGTAATTCACCCTAGAATTTCATCTCAATCGCCATTGAATTCTAACAAGTTTGTTTGTGTTGTGAGTGTTAAAAGTGCTAAGAAAGGAGCCCGAGAAGAATCTTCACCGATTACAACTGCTCAGATTTCCAAAGGAAGACAAAGGATAGCAACTTTTCAGCAACGCAAAGTTGAGCCTTTTTATCGAGCTTGGGATAGATTCAAGAAGCTTTGCACAGCATGCCCTCACCATGCCATATCACAACAACTTTTGATTACATACTTCTATCAAGGATTAGGAGTAGATAGTCAAATTCTTGTGGATAGCGTGGACAACATCTCTTTGTTCGATAGAACCCCTGATACTGCATTTGAAGCAATGGAATCTTTGACTAAAGCAATTGCCCCCCTAGCTTTAGAAAGAGAAAAGCAAAGGAAGAGCAAGAAGCCAACAAACAAGGAGTTCAGCCACAAGGAGAGAAGCAGAAGATGGAAGTGAAAGCACCAGAGGAAGATGCCCAAGGCCATGATCGAGCCAACTCAGCCGGCCAGCCGCGCCTCATGCCCGGATAGGACCAGCCATGACCGAGCCGCACCAAGCTACATGCCCGGCCACAGCCCGGCCACCCGAGCCAGCTCCCCGGTCAAGCCTGCCATCCTCTGCGTCATTCTATGCTTCAAACGCGCCACTTGCCCGGCCATGCCCAGCCAACTCTACATCCTTCGCGCACCTTGCTTGGTCAAGACCGGCCACTGCCCGCTCAGGATCATCTTATAACCGGCCATATCCGGCCAATGCCGCACCACCATCAAGTCACAACCGGCCATGCACAGAGCCACCTCGAGTTTTCACCGAGCTAGGACCAGCCATTACCGGCCAAATGCTTTGCAAGCCATCCATTCACCGTGCCACCACCGGCCATGCTCGTGCCATCACCATTCCAAGCCGCCACATACCCCTTGATGATTTCAAGTCTTGATAAAATTCAACTTGAAGTTCTCAAAGCCATCAATGATACTCTCAAGATCATTGTGGACTTGTTGAAGGAATATATCCATAGTTCCTTCACCCTTGGAGAATAATTTCTTTAAGGCAGTCTAGCCAAAGACCTTAAAGAAAGGCGCTTATTGGGACGCAACCCAATGATTTCACATGAAGAACCAAAGGAAAGCAAATGGAGCTTAATTTGGACAATTGCAAGATGAATTTGAAAGGAGTCAAGTTTCAGAAACAATAATTCGCGAATGGAGCTTATGCCTACAAACAAAGAAGCTTTCTTTAACTCTATCTTTTTATTTTCCCTTGCATTATTTTGTCTTGATTGATTATTGCTTTGATTGCTTGCCCTTTGATGTGAATTAGTTGTTTGTGTTAGTTTTTATTTCATGCATTGCAATAACCACACTTGAATTCATACATTCAGGACAATGTGTCTTTTAAGTGTGGGGGAGAGGGTCTAGTTTAATAGGGAGTCTATATGCATATTGATCATAATCTTAATCAATGCCATAATTTTTTCGAAAATTTTGAAATTTTTGCATATATTGAGTGATTTGATTTAATTGTGATTGATAATACTTAGATTTTTTAAGAATGCTTTATTTGATCGATTGATTTAGAGCATGTTATCTTATTTCTTAGAATTAGGTATAATTAGAGTTTTGTGATATGATCTTAATTTTTATTGAAATTACAATTATGAAAGTATGTTATGGATATGCCAAGAACAAGTGTGGAGGACTACTTATATAAAAGGGTAGTTAAAAAAATTGTTTTCATAAAAAGAAGTGCTTTCATGCAAGAGGAGAAGAGGTATTTCTGCTTAAAAAAAAATCAATCCATTGTTGTCACTCTTTTCTTTAACAAAAAGGAGTTAGTAACCCTTGGAAAGAGGATAAGAGGCATTGAATTGCAGAAATATTGTCCCTCTGAAAAAAAAAATAAAAAGAAGGAGTCCTTCTAGAGTGCTAGTAGCCTAAAAAATGGGAGTTAGTAACCCCAAATCATGAACACTTCGAGGTTAGTAACCTCAATTTTCTAAAAAACAATTACCCTTTGAAAATCTATTATAACCCACGAAAACCCTTGATTTGTATGCATTCCTTTGAGTAATTGAGGTAAAGATGAAGACATAGGCTTATGGAAAGAAGTAGTTATAGGATGAAATGAATGCTAAGTGATTAGAACTACTTTAATTATGGTTACTTAAGAATAAAGATGCTTGCTATTTCTTGATCTTTTGAATTAAGTGCTCTTATTATTCTTTGTTATTCTGATTTCATAATTACATTAATCCTTAATATGTGTATGCATTCAAAGTTTTTTAAAAGGTTTAAATTAAGATGGAATTTTGATTTGCATTAGTTAGAGTCTATCTTATGATTTGTTGTTCATAGTTTTCTACACTAGTTTACTAGGGACTAGCAAAGATTTAGTGTGGAGGAATTATGATTGAGCCATAAACAACCCTATTTTTATGGTTATTTTATTATGTTTTTGGATCTATTTATGCTTAAATATATACTATTTTGATAATATTTGTGTTTTGAGTCCTTAAGTGATGTGAAATTGAGAATTTATTAATTTTCACTACTTTTGGAGCTATTTTGATGACTTTTTACACAGATATGGAAGAAGCAATTTTGAGTATGGATTTGGAGATTCGAAGTTCGTGTTTGAAGACTTATTGAAGATAATTTGAAGAGTTGAAGACTATTGAAGAATTATCTCAAGAGGAAGAATTGAAGACAAGCCATGAATAAGCCCGAAAGCTTTAGAATTTTGGATATTTTATATGGGATAATACTCAGCCCATATAAGCCCATAATTGGAATTAAAAACCCAATTAATGCCGCATATATCCAAAGAAATATCCAATTCCCGCTTATTCCCGCTTCTAGTCCTAACATGATTAGGATTCAACGCAGTTTTGGTAGAAAAATCATAACTTTCTGCTCAGACCTCCGTTGTAGGCCCATGAGTACTTGTTGGAAATCTATCTCCGAGATCTACAACTTTCCTTTGAAGTCCAAGACCCAGTTCTGCCATCTTCAAGCTCAAAAATGCCGTCGAAGTCCCTGCACGAATCTAGAATTTTTCAGGATCCTATTTTAACTTGGATTCTACTCTAGGAAGACTTTTAATCTAACTTGGAGACCAAGTCAGCCCCAAAACCGACTTAGACTCCTTTCCTACTTAGAATTGGATTTCCTAGGTTTATTTCCACTATAAATAGCCACCCTCTGTAACACAAATCACATACCTTCACATACCTACACACATATAATTTTCTCTTCATCTATTTTTCTTATAGTTCTAGTTTTTAGGCAAGGGTGCCGCCACCCTCTCTAGCCATAGAGGGGTGCGGCAATCCTAAGGATTTTGCAAGGAGATTCCGCCCCTCCATAGTCTTGTAAGTGTTCTTAAGCCTCTCATGGATTTAGGAAAATCCATGAGGAGCTAAATTCTTCATACTTCAATCCTTTGGTGAATTCAATCAATTGATATGGTGAGATTTTTGTGCTTATAATTTGGTATTTTATTTATGATAGTGTTTATACCTCAATTTACAATTGAGGGTAAATTGGTCTTCACATGATTTATATCAAGATGAGTGGTCAAGATTTGATTACAAATCCTGAAGAAACTTAGTTTCTACACCACCCTAGTTTAATTGAATTTGGAAATTCTTGTAAATAACTAATTAAGGCCGAAATTATTAATAAATAATAATAATTTCGAAATTATTATTATTATTTCCATATATGCCGCCTAAAAATGGGTGAGTGGCAGAGAAAGTCAATGGGAAGCAGTTTCCTTTGATATTGCTGCCTACTAGGGAGGCAAACAAGTAAAAAAGGAAAATTACTTGTCATCTGCCCATGAGATGAAAAATACCTCATGGACTCACATAGCAAGGCCCAAGTCGTCTCCATACAGAGGAGAGGCCGCCATCTGCCTTGTAGAGAGATATTTTTGTCTTCCTGCAGGAAGGAGGCAGAGAGCTAAAGTTTGTCAGCAAGAGAAACATCTGTGCACGTGAGAGAGGCATGAGATTTTAAACCTCACACATCCTCCATATAGTCGACCAACAATAGTGGAGAAATCGTCTAGCCCTTTTCCCCTCCCCGGGAGGCGAAACTACAACTTGTATTTTGTTCAATTAAGGACAAAATAGTAAAATTGATCAATTGAAGAGGCTAGAGAATGCGATTTCTACCAAGGAGCATACCATGATGATCCTTGAGCTATGTAGATCATCTTGGTAAAATTTCACCTCATTTTGACAACGGAGTAAAAACTTATGCCCGGTTTTCAGTTAAGGACGTTTTGGGGAGTGAAACTAAGTTCACCATGAAGGAAAGCTCGAATTCACTTGAAATTTTTTCCAGAGTCTTATGGAGATAATTTAAGCCTACTGGTGAAATTTTGGCTTATTCCGAGATCGTTTGCAACTTTTGCATTCTTTTCAATTAAGGACATGTGGCTTTCTCACCCCGGTTTAAGCCATTCTCTTAATTAATTATTATTTTCATGATTTGAAGAGCTAAATATGACTAAGTATGAGTAATTTCGTGGCCTTGATGATCAAAGTCCAATTCATGATGTCCATTGGCCACCACTTAGTCAAAATTAGCTAAATTCAACACAAAAGAAGCAACGAAGGCCTGCTGCAATGTGATAGGCAGAAGGAAGAATTGTCATCAACTACCCAGGAGGAAGATTTCCATCTCCTATCCAAGCAATATGGCGCCCTAGCATCTATTTTACCCTTTCCCCAGTAGTTGGAAGCAATCAGAAGAAGAAAGAAGCTTCACTGCACCTTCTTGGAGGCTGTCATCGGCATAGGAGGAGGATTTTGCCTTTCTCAGCAAGGCAAGCCCATTAATGCGAAAGCCCATACCGCCCCCTATATAAAGGGAGGCCATTCTCAGGTTTTAGGCAGATATCACTCATATCAAATTCAGCTCCTGAAGCTACAACCTTGCTCCGCGCAAAAAACAAGCTCAGTGCTTATTTTCTCTCTCGCTCTGCGTCATTTTCCTCTTGTTCATCACGAGTTCTTGCTCGTTCTTCATATTTTTCTTGCTTAGATCTTGTCTCAGGACATTCAAACACTCTTTTAGTGTTTTTCTCTTGTTTCAATCTTGTCTCCGGACATAAAAACACTGTACACGTGTTTCTCTTTCAGAAATAACAAATCAAATTGTTATTTTCTTTTCAATTTCAATTGCAATCAAAGTAGATCTCCCAGATCTGATCCAGTTAGAGGAAGGCCCAGTTATGAAGAACAATTATTTGTGGATTCAATGATTTAAATGCTCCGGTGTGACTTTGATCCAGTCCCCACAATCGCTCTGATCTTTTAATCTGCTGCTCTGTGCACCAGTTTTTACAACCTCTTTGTCAATTTCAGCAAATTGACTGGCACGCCCTTCTGTTGTCATAAAGAATTCTCCGCGAAAACTCTAGCAAGAGATTTTTGGCGCAACATCTCTTTTTGGCACGCCCAGTGGGACACAACAAACAGTTTGTCTTCCCTCTCTGGCGCCCTCCCCTCTCTCTGTCTCTCAGCAAGGTGTCCGCCTCACTCAAAGGTCCACACCAACTCAATTCCCTTGACACTTGAAGCAGGATAAGATAGCAGATCTCTCCTCCTCCAACGCCTCCAAGGTATAACTTCTTTATTTTTTTTCCGTTTATTTACTTTAAGTTTTTTTTTCTTTTCTACACAACACAACTATGCCACCTAAGAATGGAGATAAGAGGCCTCAAGACTCCTCAAGCCAAAGCCCACACGGCTCTACTAGCAAGGAGGAAGAGGACTCTCCTCCTAAGCAGACAGATGCTAAGATGTGGCGAGCTCTCGAAGCCATTGCTCAATCTCTTGAAAGGTTAAACACCTCTCAAGATCTCATAGTGCAACAGTTGGCTCAACAAAGAGCCGACTCCCAAGAGAACATCCAACAAATCATCAATAAAATGGAAGTTGGACTCGGGGGGCAAAACCAATAGCTGCCTGGCGCCTTACCTGTGCCACCTCCTCAGCAGGTGATCAATAATGAGGTGAACAACCAACAAGTTCCACCTCCACCTCCTCCTCCTCTAGGAGCTGTCCAACCTGCAATTCTCCGTCCACCTGTGGCGCCACTTAACCATAATGGTGCCAATCAGGTGAGATTTCCACCCTAAGTGGATGTTGCTGGTAATAACAACTTACCGCCTCCTAGGGAGGGAGCTGCAAGAAGACAAAATGAAGCTGAGTTCATCCCTGGCCATCAGGAGGCAGCAGATCACATCCCTGACAATGTGGAAGAGGATGTCAACCCTATTGGCCCTCGAGTGGTGGCCTATGTACCACCTCATGGTAGGAATGGCAATGGTAATGGAGCAACGAATGGTCATCAACGCCATCTTGCTCCACGCCATCCACCTCAAGCTGCTGAGGAACAAGGACCAATCAATCAGAACCACATTAGGGAGATGATTGAAGATATGATTGGCCCAGCCTACAGGAGAGTAGGCAGGCCATCCTTCCAGAAGTCTTATCCTGAGGAGTATGATAGACTCTATCCTCTCCCTCGTGGATACAAAGTCCCTGACTTCACTTGTTTCTGCGGAATTTCAAGTGAGCAAACGACTCTATAGCACATTGCTCGCTTCATTGTGCAGTGTGGAGAAGCTAACTCCGGCTACCACAAGCTTCGCCTGTTTCCTAACTCTGTGACAGGAGCAGCTTTTACTTGGTACATCAACCTACCACCCAACTCAGTGAGAACCTGGGAGGAGATGGAGAGGTTGTTCCATACACAGTTCTATAGAACTGAACCTGAGGTCTCCATGGCTGACTTGTCACGCCTCTATCAAAAGAAAGGGGAGTCAGCTGAGGAGTACTTGGCTCGCTTCAAGAAGCTAAGGAACAGGTGCCGCACCCCTCTCCAGGAGGTAGAGTTCGTGCGCCTAGCTCAAAATGGACTTGACATAGAGCTTCGAAAGAAGTTCGAAGGAGTTGACTTCAGAGATTTGTTCGAGATGTCAACCAAGGTGACAAGATATGACACTCTCCTACGAGAGGAGAATGAAAGAAGTTCATCTTATGGCACTTACTATCAAGAGCCAAATTTTGAACTTGGAATAGCTGAGGTCAAAGCTGATTGGCCTATTGAGTGTCCATGTCTGATAAAGGCAGGAGTGGGACACCCTCAGACCTAGGAGAGGGTTGCTGCTATGTGCCAGAGACAAGCAGAGAAGAAACCTTATGATGGAAGCAAGACTTATTCATTTGACACCTCAAAAACAAATGAAGTCTTTGACTTTCTACATAGGTCTGGTATTATCGAGCTACCACCTGGACATGTCCTTCCTTCACCTAAGGACATCAAAGGGAGAGAGTACTGCAAGTACCATGACTCCTGGAAGCATCCAACCAACAACTGTACTGTGTTCAAGGACATAGTACAAGAGAAGATAGAAAGGGGAATACTAAAGTTCCCTGAGCCTCTCAAGAAGGACATGGGAGTCAACAAGGATCCTTTCCCAACTCTTATACACATGGTTGCATTTAATCTCCCAAAAGATGGATAGCTAACCAGTGGGGATGCAAAGGAAAAGCAGGATTCTCTGCACCACATGTCCTTATATGGACATGAGAGTGGCACAGAAAGCAACAAAGAGAGAGATGCCTCCTACCTCCAGGAGGCGTCCCCTCCACCATAACTCCTGATGATCTTGCTAACGCCTTAGAAGAGGTGATGAACAATATGGAAGCTAGAATCCAAGAGATGATCCAGGAGCAAATAACCAAGAATGAGAATGGCTTCAAACAAGTGCTAGAAGCCATCTCTGTAATAGAAACAACACTCGGGGGGCAAATACAGCAGCAAGTGCCGCCACCCTTGGTCACACTACCTCAGTTACATCCACATCAAGTTGTCATACTCCATCCACACCAAGTGGCCACCCAAGTCTCACCTCTTGTAGAAGAAGTTGTTGACAAGGTGATGGCTAACTTTCGAAAGAATGGTAACTTGTTTACATAAGGAAAGGCAAAAGGTGTGACCATGGTGCAAAAACCCTTGGATTATCAGCTTGCTCAACCATTAACTCCAAGGTTAGTGGCATTGATACACAAGGCTCCTAGAAGAAAGTTGGAGTTTTCTCCACCTAGGACAAAGCAGCAGGTGGCGCCATCCACTCTAAAAGTGACGCCACCCACCTACTCATCTGCTCCATCTTCATCTAGAAGGGTGCAATTAAAACAAACTCCAACTTCTCATGCACAACCAAAGACGGTACAGTGAACTTCAAGGGTTCAAAGTGGTGTTTGGCGAAGGGTTGAACATCCCAAAATCTTTAGCCAACATACTCAGCAAAATAAGAAGACTTGGAGAAGGCGAGAACTCCGTAAAAGAGCAAAGACAAGAAAAGAAATGGAGATGAACATGAACTCCATACTCCAGAATTTTACTGCTGGCTCTACCACTTCCGATATGGATGATGGTGATTATGAGTCCACTCCAGTCAAAGTAGATGTTGGTGCCACTAGTCCATCTAGTGATGAGGCCACTTCTACTAGTAACACCATTCACATTACTGATGACAACATAAGCATGTGAAGTGGTGAAGGAGATAGCACAAGTCAATTGTCTCAAGAAGATGACGGACACTCAGGGGGCAGTGAAGATGGCGCCAAAACCATTGAGGAAGATGATGTCACCATTGCCTATACCAGAGGTGATGACTGCGCTGAAAGTGATAAAGACTACTGCTCAGAACATGGTGAAGATCAACTTAATGAGAACAAAGTGGTCGGGGGGCAATTTTCTAACCACTCTGACTTTGAGGAAGTTGACAACTCCATAGAAGTCACCATCTCCAAGGGGATTGAAGACTCTCCTGAAATAAAAAAAGATACAACAAGTGTGGAAGAGGTGCTCAACCGACTTGATGCTTTGTTAGACAGGATCAAATTCGGTCCGAAAATCACGAAGGAAAGTCAAGGCAGAGAAACTTTGGAAGTACCCAGGAGATGGCAAGCAATGCCCGGGGGACAAGAAGAATGGTGTTAAGGACATTGTCCTCCCCAAGTTCATACAAAGCTTAGTGGACAAAGCCGCCCCAATAGCAAATGCGGCATATATATATAAATTAGCAAGAAATTGTTAATTTGAAGTACTACAAGTTGGTGAAATTATATTTTACCACCTTAAAATTATTTCATAATTTTTATTGTGGCAAAAATATTAATTTATGGCTGCCAAAATTAATTATGTTAATAATTTAAGAAATTAAATTAATTTTTGGCCTAAATCAATTAAATAGGCCAAAAACCCTAGGAACCTAATTGCAAGCCGCCGAAAATTGCAATTTTTGCAAGCAGGGCCGCGGCTTGCTAGGGTTTTCTTTCCTCATCAAATTAGGTTTTCATGCTTATGAAATCTAACCTAATTATGGGAGGAAAACACCTAATCCTAATCAATTTTGGCTAGATTAAAGTTCTAGGCCGAATTTGAACTCAATTTTTTGGCCAATTAAGGCCGAATATTGTAAATTAGGGTTTCTAACCCTAATCGATGAACCCTAGCCCTAATCCTATCAAATTAACATGATTTCATGCCATATAAGTATGATTATATGCAGAAACATGTCAATTAAAAGATTTATGGCAAAAATTTAATCCTATGCCGAAAATTACATAATTTTTGCTAGGATTTTTTGCCAATTTTTTCACTAAATTAATTTGGATCTTAATTCAAATTAATCCTCTAAATTCCAGCAGCTACAACACCACATAATTATCATCAAAGTCACATCTACATGATCCTTGCCAATGA
The DNA here is from genome assembly GCA_001974825.2 of Corchorus olitorius. Classification (NCBI taxonomy): domain Eukaryota; kingdom Viridiplantae; phylum Streptophyta; class Magnoliopsida; order Malvales; family Malvaceae; genus Corchorus; species Corchorus olitorius. The sequence continues at coordinate 10,268 of AWUE01022581.1, read as the reverse complement.
TTTTGGAAGCCTCCAAGAACAAGGAGCCGCGGCTTGAATTACTTGGCATGAGTGATGATTTTTGGTGAGATCTTTACTCTTGGAAGCCATTGAAGCTTGAAAACTTGCTGAAACTTTTTGGCTAAGTGTAGTACCAAGAGGAGGGGTCGACATTGGCTAAGGAAAATAAGAGGAGGAATTTAGGCTAAGACCAATTTCATTATATACAAGCTCAAATCCTTTCCTTTTAATTCAAGGACTTAAGCTTGGGGGGGGGGGGGTCATTGTTTATACCTCAATTTACAAATTGAGGGTAAAATTGGTCTTCACATGATTTATATCAAGATGAGTGGTCAAGAATTTGATTACAAATCCTGAACAAACTTAGTTTCTGCACCACCCTAGTTCTAATTGAATTAGGAAATTCTTGTAATTAATTAATTAAGGCCGAAATTATTAATAAATAATAATAATTTCAAAATTGTTATTATATTTCCATATATGCCGCCTAAAAATGGGTGAGTGGCAGAGAAAGTCAATCAGAAGCAGCTTCCTTTGATATTGCTGCCTGCTAGGGAGGCAAACAAGTAAAAAAGGAAAATTGTTTGTCATCTGCCCATGAGATGAAAAAAACCCATGGACTCACATAGCAAGGCCCAAGTCGTCTCCCATACAGAGGAGAGGCCGCCCTCTGCCCCGCAGAGAGATATTTTTCTATTCCTGCAGGAAGGAGGCAGAGAGCTAAAGTTTGTCAGCAAGAGAAACATCTGTGCACGTGAGAGAGGCATGAGATTTTCAACCTCACACCTCCTCCATATAGTCGACCAACCATAGTGGAGAAATCGCCTAGCCCTTTTTCCCCTCCCCGAGAGGCGAAACTGCAACTTGTATTTTGTTCAATTAAGGACAAAATAGTAAAATTGATCAATTGAAGAGGCTAGAGGCTTCGATTTCTACCAAGGAGCATACCATGATGATCCTTGAGCTATGTAGATCATCTTGGTAAAATTTCACCTCATTCTGACATCGGAGTAAAAACTTATGCCCGGTTTTCAGTTAAGGACGTTTTGGGGAGTGAAACCAAGTTCACCATGAAGGAAAGCTCGAATTCACTTGAAATTTTTTCCAGAGTCTTATGGAGTTAATTTAAGCCTACTGGTGAAATTTTGGCTTATTCCGAGATCGTTTGCAACTTTTGCATTCTTTTCAGTTAAGGACATGTGGCTTTCTCACCCAGTTTAAGCCATTTTCTTAATTAATTATTATTTTCATGATTTGAAGAGCTAAATATGACTAAGTATGAGTAATTTCGTGACCTTGATGATCAAATTCCAATTCATGATGTCAATTGGCCACCACTTAGTCAAAATTAGCTAAATTCAGCACAAAAGAAGCAACGAAGGCCTGCTGCAATGTACTAGGCAGAAGGAAGAATTGTCATCAACTACCCAGGTGGAAGATTTCCATCTCCTATCCAAGCAATGTGGTGCCCTAGCATCTATTTTACCCTTTCCCTAGTAGTTGGAAGCAATCAGAAGAAGAAAGAAGCTTCACTGCAACTTCCTGGAGGCTGTCATCGGCATAGGAGGATGATTTTGCCTTTCTCAGCAAGGCAAGCCCATTAATGCCAAAGCCCATACCGCCCCCTATATAAAGAGAGGCCATTCTCAGGTTTTAGGCAGATATCACTCATCTCAAATTCAGCTCTTGAAGCTACAAACTTGCTCCGCGCAAAAAACAAGCTCTTTGCTTATTTTCTCTCTGGCTCAGCGCCATTTTCCTCTTGTTCATCATGAGTTCTTACTCGTTCTTCATATTTTTCTTGCTTAGATCTTGTCTCAGGACATTCAAACACTCTTTTAGTGTTTTTCTCTTGTTTCAATCTTGTCTCCGGACATAAAAACACTGTACACGTGTTTCTCTTTCAGAAATAACAAATCAAATTGTTATTTTCTTTTCAATTTCAATTGCAATCAAAGCAGATCTCTCAGATCTGATCCAGTTAGAGGAAGGCCTAGTTATGAAGAACAATTGTTTGTGGATCCAATGATTTAAATGCTCCGGTGTGACTTTGTTCCAGTCCCCACAATCGCTCTGATCTTTTAATCTGCTGTTCTGCGCACCAGATCCAGTTTTTACAACCTCTTTGTCAATTTCAGCAAATTGACTGGCACGCCCTTATGCTGTCATAAAGAATTCTCCGCGAAAACTCTAGCAAGAGATTTTTGGCGCAACAGATAGATAGCATGTTAAACTCTGTTTTATTTCATGATCTTGATTTTTATTGATTTACGCGGCCGATAAAGAGATAATTTGAGAGATCTATTGGTAAATCAGACAATATTGTTAGTCGCACGAGTCTGATTGTTTGGCAGCGAATTGTTGATGATTAATAGTCGCTTCAATGGGTTTTGCATGCCAGTGATCGGATTTATCTGATTGTTGTATGGTTTTACTTGTTAAGCATGTGTGAAAGAACTAATAAATAAGTTGATCTTAATGATTTGTTTCTTGGTGAATCTTTAAGCCTTAATCGGGTAATTGATTTGTTAAGTTAATGAAAGGGGTAATTTAAGCCTTAATCGGGTAATTGATTTGTTAAGTTAATGAAAGGGGTAATTTAAGCCTTAATCGGGTAATCTTATCTAAATAGCATGTTAGGGTTTTCCCTAGGTCAGTTATCATCAAGGATTTAATTTTGAATTCATCTTTTAAATCAAGGATCCATAATCAATTTGATTGTTTTCTACCATTGGAGAAGAAGTATGCTATATAATTATTGTTTTCTTAAATTGCCATAGATTTAGATTTAATTTACTTTGCTTTGTTTTCTAGTTTAATTACTTTCTTTTTAATTGTTATTTTCAATCCCTTGTTTTTACGCATTGCTTTTGAGAGATTTTTAAGGATTGTATTTTCGGATAAGGTCTATCCGCCTTCTCTGTGGGATCGACCCCTGCTTGCCCTATCTACTTAGTTAGGATTTTGTGGGGATTATTTTTATGATTGTTGACGACCGATCATAAGGACTCCATCCCATATAATTGCTTCAACTCTTCAATGAGAGGTTGCATATACACATCGATGTCATCCCCCGGAGCGTTCTCCTTTGGAATTATCATAGACAAGATGAAAGAAGATTGCTTTGTACTGATCCAAGGTGCTTGATTGTAAGGAATTAAGACGACTGGCCATGTACTGTAAGTACTACTCATTGTCTTAAACGGATTAAACCTATCAGATGCAAGTCCAAGGCGAACATTTCTAGGTTTTGAAGCGAAATCCGGATACCTAGAATCAAAATCTTCCAGGCTAACGAATCTGCTGGATGCCTCAAATTTGCATCATTGGAACGGCCATCGGCATGCCACATCAGAGACTCTGATGTCTTAGAGGGCATGAAAAGCCTCTACAGCCTTGGGATTAACGGAAAATAAAGCAATACCTTTGCATGCCTTAATTTCCACCGCTTCGCAACAACATCCTCCCTATTCAAAGAATAACGAGAGTTGTGTTGTAACCACCGAGAACTTCCATAGACATGGCAAGACTTTTGATCTGCTATATCTCCCCAATACAACATACAATCTTGGGGACAGCTATGAATTTTCTTATACGAAAGCCCCAAATCACCAATGATCTTTTTTAACACATAAAGAGAAGTAGGAATTGCTGCAAAGAGAAATACATCTCGCAACAACTCTAAAACCAAGTCTAAAGCTTTTCCCGTCATACTAGACAAGCATTTCAAGTTGATCAGTCGTCAGCAATCATAAAAATAATTCCCAACAAAATCCTAACTAAAGCAGATAGGGTAAGTAGGGGTCGATCCCACAGAGAAGGGTGCTAGGCTTTATCCGAAAATTCAGTCCTTAAATTCTCTCAAAAACAACACAGAAAGCAGAGGGTTTAGAATAACAATTAAGAAGAAAACAATTATACTAGAAAACAAAGCAGAGTAAATTAAATCTAAGTCTATGGCAGATAAGAAAGAAAACAATAATTAAGGGTATACTTCTTCACCAATGGTAGAAAACAATCAAATCAATTATGGGTCCTTGATTTAAAAGATAAATTCAATATTAAATCCTTGATGATAAATGGTCTAGGAAAAAGCTAACATGCTATTTAGATAAGATTAGCTGTCAAGCCTTAAATTACCCCTTTTTCCTCCTAACTAATCGATTAGCCGTCAAGCCTTAAAGATTTGCTAGGATTCAAAGCATTAAGATCAACTTTTATTAGTTCTTTCACACATGCTTAATATATAAACCATACAACAACCAGATAAATCTGATCACTGGCATGCAAACCCAATTAACCCGCTGTCAAGCGCGACTAACTTGCTACACACAATCAAACATGAACGTCAATCTGCTATTTGATCTAGCCAACAATCTCTCAAATTACCTCTTTAGTGGCCACAATAAATTAATAAAGATCAAGATTGTAGAATTAAATCAGAGTTTAACATGCTATCTATCAAGAATAAAATACCAAATTATAAGAATAGAAATCTCACCATATTTAATTGATTGAATTCACCAAAGGATCAGAAGTATTAAGAATTTAGCTACTCATGGATTCGGGGAAATCCATGAGTGGCATAAAAATACTTACAGAACTGGAAGGGGGCGAAATCTCCTTACAAAATACCTAGGTATGCCGCACCTCCCTATTGCTAAAGAGGGGGCGGCACCCTTGCCTAAAAACTAGATGAAAGGAAATTATCTATGTGAAAATATTTTTTGGTGTGTGTTGGTATGTGATTTGTGTTACAGGAGGTGGCTATTTATAGTGGAAATAACCCTAGGAATTCCAATCCTAACTTGGAAAGGGGTCTAAGTCGGTTTTGGGTCTAACTTAGGCTCCAAGTTAGATTAAAAGTCATCCTAGAGTAGAATCCAAGTTAAAATAGGATCCTGAAAAAATCATGATTTCATGCAGGGACTTCGTCGGCATTTTTGGGCTTGAAAACGACAAAACTGGGTCTTGGATTTCAAAGGAAAGTTGTAGATCTCGGAGTTAGCTTTCCAGCGAGTACTCATTGGCTTCAAACGGAGGTCTGAGCAGAAAGTTATGATTTTTCTACCAAAACTGCGGCTGAATCCTAATCATGTTAGGACTAGAATCGGGAATCTACGAGATTTGGATATTTCCTTGGATATAGGAGTTATTAATTGGGATTTTAATTCCAATTAATAATTTATATGGGCTGAGTATCTTCCCATATAAAATATCCAAAAATACCAAAGCTTGAAGGCTTATCCATGGCTTGTCTTCAATTAAGGCTCCAATCTTCAATTCTTGCTCTTGAAATAAATCTTCAAAAATCTTCAAGTCTCCAAATTATTTTCAAATGGTCTTCAAACACGAACTTCGAATCTCCAAATCTATGCTCAAAATTGCTTTGCTAAAATCTGTGTAAAAAGTCATCAAAATAGCTCCAAAAATAGTGAAAATAACAATTTCTCATTTTCACATCACTTAAAGGCTCAAAACACAAATATTATCAAAATAGCATATATTTAAACATAAATAGGTCCAAAAACATAGTAAAATAGCCATAAAAATAGGGTCTAATTTAGCTCAATCATATTTCTCCCACACTAAATCTTTGCTAGTCCCTAGCAAACTAGTGTAGAAAACTATGAAAATCACTAAACTTGAACACAAAAAAGATTCTATAATCCTAAACTAACGCAAATCAAAATTCCAAAAATTTTCAAAAACTTTGAATGCATACACATATTAAGGATCAATGCAATTACCAAATCAAAATAACAAAGAATCATAAGAGCACTTAATTCAAAAGATCAACAAATAACAAGCATCTTTATTCTTAAGTTACCATAATTAAAGTAGTTCTAATCACTTACTATTCATTACATCCTATAATTACTTCTTTCCATAAGCTTATGTCTTCACTTTTATCTCCATTACTCAAAGGAATGCATATCACGGATACAAATCAAGGATTTTCGTGTGGGTTATAATAGTTTTTGAAAGGGTAATTGATTTTTAGAAAATTGAGGTTACTAGCACTCTAGAAGGACTCCTTCTTTTTTTTTTTTTTCAGAGGGACAATATTTATGCAATTCCATGCCTCTTATCCTCTTTCCAAGGGTTACTAACTCCTTTTGTTAAAGAAAAGAGTGACAACAATGGATTAATGATTTTTTATAAAGTATGCAGAAATACCTCTTCTCCTCTTGCATGAAAGCACTTCTTTTTTTGAAAGCAATTTTTAACTACCCTTTTATATAAGTAGTCCCCCACACTTGTTCTTGACATATCCATAACATACTTTCAAAATTGTAATTTCAATAAAAATTAAACATAAGTTCTATAAATAGGCACTCATAGAAAATAATGAACAATATGCTTTTATCACAAACTTCAATTATACCTAATCTAAGAAATCAGATATCATGTTATCAATCAATCAATCAATCAAATAAAACATTCTTGACAATTCTAAGTATTCTTCAATCATAATTAAATCAAATCAATTAATATATGCATAAAATTCAAAATTTTCGAAAAAATTATGGCATTAATTATGATTATGATGCATGCATACTCTCACCCCACACTGAAAAGACACATTGTCCTCAATGTGGAAACACATAAGAAATTGACACAAACAATTATGCATGTTCATGAGATTTATTTAAAAGCAGGAAATAAAAACTAACACTAACAATTAATTCACATCAAAGAACAGGCAAGCAATCAAAGCAATCAATCAAGACAAAATAATGCAAGGAAAATTAAAAAGATAGGGTTAAAGAAAGCTTCTCTGTTTGTAGGCATAAACTCCATCATTGCTTCTGAAACTTGACTCCTTTTGAATTCATCTTGCAATCGTCCAAATTAAGCTCCATTTACTCTCCTCCGGTTCCTCATGTGAAATCATTGGGTTGCCTCCCAATAAGCACCTTTCTTTAAGAGTTTTTGGCTAGACTGCCTTAAAGAAATTATTCTTCAAGGGTGAAGGAACTATGGATATATTCCTTCAACAATTCCACAATGATTTTGAGAGTATCATTGATGGCTTTGAGAACTTCAAGTTGAATTTTATCAAGACTTGAATTCATCAAAGTTGATGTGGCGGCATGGAATGGTGATGGCACGGGCATGGTCGGTGGTGGCACGATGAATGGGCGGTAATGGTTTGGTAGTGGCGCGACTTTTGGGCGGATATGGCTTGGTAGGAGCATAAGATGGTGCAGCAGTGGCCGGTCCTATCCAGGTGGGGCGCGCGGAAGATGCAGCGCTGGCCGGGCATGGCCGGGCACTTGACTCGGCTGTGGCCGGTCCTATCCGGGCATGAGGCACGGCTGGAACTTGTGGTGCCGGGTATGGCCGGGCATGAGGCTCGGATGGCGCGGAGGAAGGCAGTTTCAACCGGGCAGGCGGCGCGGATGGCAGGGCTTGGTGCGCGGACGGGTCCGGGTGTGGCCAGGCAGATGGCTCGGGTGGCTGAGCTGTGGCCGGGCATGTGTCTCGGCGCGGTTCGGTCATGGCCGATGGTATCCGGGCCATAAGTGAGGATGGCCGGGCGTTGGTCGGTTGAGTTAGCTCGATCATGGCCTTGAGCTTCTTCCTCTGGTTCCTTGACTTCCATCTTCTGCTTCTCTCCTTGTGGGTGAACTCCATGCTTGTTGGCTTCTTGCTCTTCCTTTGAGGTTGAAAACTCCGTTCTTCGGGATAATTCTTCAAACACAAAGAATTCATTCTCCGGGGTTATCTTCAATATTGGAGTGCGACTAATGGAATCAACAAGAACTCGATCTTTCAGTCTTAATCCTCCATAGAAGATTTGGATTAGAATTCCTTTATTGAATCCATGTTGAGGGCAATTGATACACAACTTCTTAAATCTTCCCCAAAATTGGTGGAAATTCTCGTTGTAGCGTTGTCGAATGTCTTTTATCCTTTGTCTTCCTTTGGAAATCTGGGCAGATGTCATTGATGAAGATTCTTCTTGGGCTCCTTTCTTAGCACTTTTAACGCTCACAACACAAACAAACTTGTTAGAATTTAATGGCGATTGAGATGAAATTCTAGGGTGGATTACATCACCATCGAATTTCATGGTCAATGAACCATCGAATACGTCAATTTTAGTATGGGAAGTTCTTAAGAAGGGTCTTCCTAATAAAAGAGGACATTGATCTTTCGAATATTCCATCTCCATAACAAAGATGTCAATAGGAAAAATCAAGTGTTCAACTTGAATTAAGACATTCTCTAGAACACCTTTGGGATGAACCAAAGATCCATCAGCTAACTGCAGAATCAAATCAGTATTTTTCAAAGGACCAAGATTTAAAGATTGATAAAAAGAAAAAGGCATTACGCTTAAGTATGCACCTAAATCTAGCATAGCATTCTCTATAACACTTCTTCCAATAGAACAAGTAATAGAAAACGTACCTGGATCCTTGCACTTAGGAGGTAAACTCTTTTGAAGCACAACAGAGACATTAACTCCAGCACTTACCTTACCTTGAAGCCTTTTCTTGTTGGTACAAAGTTGCTTAAGTAACTTTGCATAGTTTGGAATTTGTTGAATAACATCAAGAAGTGGGATGTTGACCTCAACTTTTCGAAGTATCTCCACAATATCTGGATCATCATCTTCTTTCATTGACTTCTTCAATCTTGATGGAAAAGGTGGCGCGGCATCGGTCTTGGAATCCTTCTTGTCGACGGCAATCTTCTTGGTGGTTGCGCCATCTTTTCTGGGTTGGTCTTCAATCTTGATTTCTTTGGCAGGCACTTGCAATTCCTCTTCTTTGGTGTAGCTTGGCTCTCCTTCATCATGTGCGGCATGGGTTGGATAGGGGCTTTCCAACTCTTTTCCACTCCTTAAAGTGATTGCACTTACATTCTCCTTAGGAGGTACCTTTGGTTGCGATGGGATCCTTTGTTGACCTTGTGTCTTGAGTTCACTCATGTCACTAGCCAATTGACTGATTTGTTTCCTCATCATCTCCATAGCTTCTCTTATTTGTTGCATCTCGACAGCTTGTGATGATTGTTGGAAATTAGGCGTTTGATAATTCATTGGCCTTCCTTGATAGTTACCTTGGTTCCCATATTGTTGATTTGGTTGCTCGGCTCTCCAATAAGGTTCAGGCTTCCTTTGATATGCTCCTTGCATTCCAACAGCATTGGCTTCTTGCGCGGTGTCTTCCAAAAAAGGGAACTTATCACTGTAGTGTTCTTGTTTACAAATACCACAAATCTTAGGCGGAAAATGCTCCTCTTCTTGTTGTCGATTTGATTTCTCCTTCCTTAGTGAATATAGTGTTCTTTCTGGCTCTAAATCAAATTCAAAGTCTTCTTTACCACTACTTCTTGTCTTTGCCAAGCAGCTTCCTAGAAAAACTCAAAAAACTCAAAAGAAAAATTGTTAGTAGTAAAAGTTCTTAAACAAAAATTAAAATTAAAAATAGAAAATACAGGAAAATATATTTTTTTTTATCGACGCAGGGAAATTTTTTTTTTTATATCGACGCAGACATTTTTTTTAAAAAAAACGCAAACACAAAATTAAAAATGCAAAATCAAAATCGTTTTTTTTTTTTTAAGAAACGACGCAAAGAAGAAAAATTAAAGAAAAACGAATTTTTTTTTTTAGATTAAAAACGCAGACACTTAGAGAAAATTTCCAGGATTCGTCTTCAGATGAGTCTATTATCATTCCCCTGGCAAAAAACCAAGAAAAGTTTCCCTTCCCCGGCAACGGCGCCAAAATTTATGATCGGTCGTCAGCAATCATAAAAATAATTCCCAACAAAATCCTAACTAAAGCAGATAGGGTAAGTAGGGGTCGATCCCACAGAGAAGGGTGATAGACTTTATCTGAAAATTCAGTCCTTAAAATCTCACAAAAACAACACAGAAAGCAGAGGGTTTAGAATAACAATTAAGAAGAAAACAATTATACTAGAAAACAAAGCAGAGTAAATTAAATCTAAGTCTATGACAGATAAGAAAGAAAACAATAATTAAGGGTATACTTCTTCACCAATGGTAGAAAACAATCAAATTAATTATGGGTCCTTGATTTAAAAGATAAATTCAATATTAAATCCTTGATGATAACTGGTCTAGGAAAAACCTAACATGCTATTTAGATAAGATTAGCCGTCAAGCCTTAAATTACCCCTTTTTCCTCCTAACTAATCGATTAGCCGTCAAGCCTTAAAGATTTGCTAAGAATTCAAAGCATTAAGATCAACTTTTATTAGTTCTTTCACACATGCTTAATAAAT